>JABASD010004121.1:0-16773 GCA_019776165.1 Pogonognathellus flavescens
GTATACTAAATTTCAACAAAATATCTCAATCCGTTCTCAAGTTATCGTGTTGACAGACGGACGGACGGACGGACGGACGGACAGCTTCAGTCTTTTTATAAAGTATCTTACGATACTTAATAAAACGAAGTGGACGTAATACACAACATGAATGTAAAGTGAAAGAGAGAGAGACCGACGCAGTTGCCATTGCTTTCATGTATTTGATTTAGCTGTGATTGGAAGGCGCAAACGTTATAGCTTCAGCGTTTACCCATGAATGCCATGAAATGATCAATCGAAATAATACTCCAGAAATGAGAAAAACATTATCACACCATAATATTATTACTATTATCTTTGTACTGCACATCCATATATCTTTGTACTAGGTATTCATATTTCCATTTCAAGTGCCTCTTCTGCCCTGAATCGAATGCTTGTCTGTCACTCTCTCCTTCCAATTCAGGTGCGATCTTCATATTTCATTCCGTAGCTAATACACCAATAAAAGTTATACTCATAAAGTACATCGGCACATAATAATACGATGCATTGCATAAACATGTACATAATATAACAGATATGCTTATACACTACACATATTCCTGTATGCGCATTGATATGAAAAATAGCTGTCATTTATTTAGTCCCAACCTTGTGGTTGTTCTTGTGGCCTATCATATCAGTCTATTTGGCCGATACCGTCAGATACTGGCTACTTCATGTCTTTGGACGACTGAATATGTGAATATAAACTTACCTGTCATCAAACAGAATTTTCTGTTTATCATTAAAGGCTTAATGTGGAAACCAAATATTATAATGCAAAGCTGTAATTTATTAAGCATTTGAGTCTACTGCTGACTGCGTTTCAGCTCAATGAGAAAGATAAAGTTTTCTCGTTAATTGACCTTATTATGATTGGCACTCCAAATCGTGGCATTTTAGATGGACTTACCAGTGTTGCCAGCAAATCTTCATTCACATCGTGTGGATCGTATGATAACTTCAGATTTATGGTCACGCAGAAGAATGGAGCATTATACACACTGGACGTTAACAGAACCCAGCTCAGATTTTGTCCCTTAAACAAATCATTTCATTCTATTCATTTTCTCATTCTTAGGACAGGTTACAGCAATTCCACACTTTTATGAGCTATTTGATGACTAGAAATTTCTAAATTTTTAGGATTTCATATTTTCCTTCTACACTTGACATTTTTTCGAAAAAATTAAAGAGCACATTATGAAAGAGCAATACTTTAGCTTCAAAAATATACATCAGGATTTTCAATTTGACTTTCCATTCCAGAGACATCATCAAAAAGCGGAATTGCTGTAACCTGTCACAACGAAGAAAATCTTCCAATAAATCATTCATTCACCTACATTGATGGATGTACTTTTCCACAAACATCAATTCCTTGAGGCACACAAATAAAATTATGGAATTTTTCTGATCCAGAACTTTTTATTATAAAATTCAAAATACTGTCAATTACACAATTAATTACATTAACTAACAATCAGTGATCTGCAGGTGGTTTGTGTTCTGGTGCTGAATGCCATTGAAATAACTTTGTAGTACTAACTGGCGTATAGTATTAGTGCTCATGTGAATGTGTCAGAGGCTAATATTTGGCTGAATTAAGAGAAAACAATAGCTCTATTAGTTTATCAAGTATGCAGTGCTTATATAATCTGTATGAATGCACTTTGATGTTGAATGATAAGCATATTACATATTACATGTATTTTCATTCTTCATTCTTCATTAGGCTCAAATGCAAATTAAACTAAACAAATAGAATTAAATCTGTTTTTGATTGTGCCTAGCTAATCAGTTTCGGTTACATAGGTTGAATTGTTCTGTGCATAAATAAATGGGTAAATAAAGTCTGGAGATTAGGGAGTGGTATCACTGGCACAGTGACTACAACAGGTAGGGATGAGATAGAAGCAATTAAGCGATATGATATGATAATTAAACAATTTGTTGAGTAAGTAACAAGTAAATTATTTGCATGTATTTATAGGTGGCTGATAGCAGTGTGCAGGTAATCGCAAAGCAAACGCATTTATCGGTGTTCTGCCGTAGAATTGAGTTCTAGTATAAACTAGAAATGCAGAAATCAGGACAGGAGTGACTAGTGACAGCACACGGGTCAATGAAAACATGCAGAATAACAACAAAAATAAAGTGTCATGCTCCAGCCTTAATGTTGAATGGAATAAGGTACTTTTTCTCGTTTGCAGTTTGCAGTGCTTTTAGTAGTTGGAAGGAAAATGAGGACGAGACGGGACTGAGAGAATACACAGAACAGGAGGTAATGAAAATGATAATAGAATGATAATACATTAATAACACTAACTTTATTTATATACACATGAACAACTGAATTGTAGTGAAATCGTGAATTAAGATAAGAAAATGCTACAACCTAAATCAATAGAGCTAACTGTAACTCGTGCAGTTTACACAAATGCAAATAGTCAGTTCCCAAGTCGCAAGTCCCAACAGCCAAAGCTAAAACAAACAAAGAGCTGTGGAATCGAGAGAGAGGAGCAAAGTTGGACTGAGAAGAGACGAATGTACACAGCCATATCTCTATGTGTGTATACTTGACAAAACAAATGATACAGATAGTAAGAAAAAAACCCAAGCAACTGGGTCAAAACATAATCTACAGATGTAATGTGCCTATATTAACTATCAACTACACAATTGACATCCGCATCCCATCCTAAATAAAACCTGAGTCCAATTCACACTACTTCTCTCAGCCAGACCACCCCGGGGTGCCACAGCTCTCAGCCCAGCACTTTCTCATCACCAACACGATAAATGTCACTCCAACTACCAACACCGTTTCTCTCATGTGGCCCACTAACTTTTTCGCAGGCTAATGTCAATAATCAACTTTGCTATCTTCTTAACACACAAATACACTGTACTGTGTTCTATCTACTTACATTATATTTCCATCAACATAATTACTCTCATTTACAACAAAATACAGATACCACCACACATTTGCATATATTCTATGTATTTTATTTATGTAGGTTCTAGTTCTATTCCATAAGATAATCCAAGTCATATACGCTTACCTTTAACAACATCATCAAATGGATGAATTTCTTCATAGGATGTTTCGCAAAAACATCGATCAGTACTCATACATTCAAATAAGTCTTCAGTAAATAGAATTTGATATTTTTAGGTACGTTACTTACGTACCTAAGTGCTTTTTTAAGCAAAAGTATTGAAATTTGGAATACCCAGGACTAATTAATGCTAAAAATAGGTAACAGATGAAACTAATGTTTAAACTATAATTAAGTCAGGATTCACAGAGACTCAATTTGTAGTTTATGGAAGTAGACAGGGACAATAAAATTTATTCTGGTACAAGATGATTTGAGAAATATGATTTGTTAAGGTATTGTGGATTTAGGAAATCTTCACAAATCTACTGAAGTGTTCATCTACTTCTGCATCTACTTCTGCATCTACTTCTGCTGAAGTGTCAGCAATTTCATTACTCTCTACAGCAATATAATATAACAGACATAAACTAAAGCTCCTTGCTTTTATTTGTAAGCTAAGTGCTTGAGAATGTGACTAATGAGAGTAATGAGTTGGTTTTATAATAAATATGGACACGCAGAGAAGAGCATTATTCCTGAGCGTTTAGCTGCGTTATTGTAGGTGAAGTTGTTTTGAGTTAGTGATGAACTACTAAATGTACTATGAATAACATCATGGCATTCACGGTAGACGCGATTGCATTAGTTGGAGCACTGATGAATTGCGTGTCGGTAGTTGTCAGTTGTTGGTGTCACACAGTCGTCTCCACTTCTTATCAGCATTCTGTTTTTTCATTGCTGTCCGAGTTGGTTTGTTGAGTTGATTGCTTTTTCCTTTTCGTGTGGACAAACAAACGAGAAATGTATATACAAAAGATAAAGAGAGCAAAGCTCACATCATCAGCTAACAACTCACTGAGAAAAACGAAACTTGGGATTTACAGCTTATCAATTCATCGTTGTGCATTTGACCAGACCAATATTTATAACTGCTATAATATTTGTAATATTATAACTGTAAATGTCCCTAATTGATGTTCCTATATCAAGCATAAGCATCGAGCACTTTTTCCTACGTAGAATCCCAGTTTCTCATCCTCCCTTATCAAGTCCACTTCTAACTGCGTATTGGTATTGTTACCAATATCAAATGAAGTAGAAATAGGACTGTAAACAACATGGACTACACTACAATTACATCACTCACACTTTTTATATAACATAAAAATAGTCCATACTTATTAAGTAGTAGCATATGCTACTTTATAAGAATCACGTCTACGTCTGTCCGTCCGTCTGTGACCTTTATTTTATGCTATACCTCACGAACGGGTTAACTCAATTCGTTCAAACCTCTCACATCAGTGATCTCTTCTGGTCACAACAGAGGATTGCCTTGAAAATGGAGTCAATTGGTTACATTCAATAGCGGAAGCTACTTTGAAAGCACGTTCTATCCGTCTGTTTATAATCATAGCGATATCTCTACAACCATTTAACTTGATTCTTTCACATTTTGTCAAAATATTTGGCAACAAAAATAAACAACTATTTTGATAACAACCCTTGACAAATCAGTTGCCAACAGTAAACCACTGTTCAGTATCACAGATAAAGGTGTGTCTTACTCTACTTTATTACAGCCGTTTTGCAATGGTTTATTCGTGTTGCAGACTACATGAATGAAAGTTTTACTGAACATAATCCAGCACTTGAGAGAACACGTAAATGTGAAATGAATTCTAGGAAATTATTGACAGAAGAGGATGATTCAAAGCTTTCAGGTGTTATGCTACATTAATTCATTATATGGCTCTTCCCTGCTACTCCATTTTATGTAACATGCGTTGCCTACATTATAGTCCGTGTAGAGAAGTATAGTACCAGTCAGCAATGTGGAAAAGAAAGACTATAATTTTACATTGCCCCAGAGATGTTTTACAAAAAGTCTAACACGAAAAAACAGATTACCTAAAGGATTGTCGTCTATTACAAATAGTTTTCTGCAACGAAGGCTCCAATTAGAATAGCTACTTAGTAAATAGGAAAGATGAATGCGAATGCAGCATGGAAGCGTTAAGGTCAGAGAGAAGGTGGTGGTCTATCTAAGTGACTGGGGCTGTGTGTAATCTGCATACACGGAGTACTAACCGATTACATTTGAACTTAATACATCCAGCGAGGCAGAGTACATAATAACATTATTATCTGTCCTGCTGTTTTAAGAATGAAAATATCTTTGAACTCGTAGTAGTAGTTTGTGTGGAATTACGTTCAGAGTTAAGATATGATATGGATGGAACCATATGCACCCTTATCCTTATCGCCATGCAGTGCAGTACTACCAGTGGACCTTCCACCTCCGCTTCACAAAGATACCAAATATATACACAAAATACAGCAATCATCATTCTCCACATTATGCAACATCACCAATTACAGTTGCCTTGTCTGTCAGCCTATCTCTGGTTCTGTAGCAATGCTATGAGCATTGACAGAGTGTGAAGCACTATTTGATATATAGGGCAGAAAACTGTTAACGAATATATTTTATAATAGTTGCAGTTGTAGTAGCAGATTAACAGTGCACTTGACTAATAAGATACGAAATTATCTTGAGATAAACTTCAGCTGCACGTAATGCTCAACTCCGCGTCACTCTCCTCCACTCGTACGCAACTCTTACAATCATCAAATTATCTTATTTTATATTAAATGAATGCCAGCTCAAATACGACCTGTTCTCTCATCTGATACCTTTACACAATGTGTACAAACTCAACCACCAGAATACTATCTCCCCATTGTTTTTGTTTTTCAAACACGTGCTTTTCTCTTCTTGTATAGCTACCCAACAATACCGTGTAAATTCATTGCATTTCATTCATTCACATTTATTTCTTGCTTCATATTCATAATTCTTTTGTCAAATGCAGCAAAGCACATGCTCATGCTACTATAGTAGACCGAAATTAAATATAGCCCCTGGAGCAGAAATTACATTACAAAATGTATTGTTTCTGCATAAAATACTGAAATTTCCAAAACAACGGGTCGCGTATAAGAAGTGTCACACAGTTGCATCTGATGCCTGCATGCAGCATTGAAATTGTATTTACGTTATAATAAGTTAATATACCCCGCTTTACCAGTGGATCTTTCTATCAGAAACTTAAGGCATGCAGCATTGAAATTGTATTTACGTTATAATAAGTTAATATACCCCGCTTTACCATTGGATCTTTCTATCAGAAACTTAAGAGATGTAAAAATTAACTTTCCTGTTTTGATTATGCAAGATGCAACTAATTGCTATATATAACAATATTATGTACATCACTGCTTTTTTGCTTTAAGTAATGCTACTGCTTTTTTACATTAAATTCAATACCATACTAGTTATTAGGTTAACATTGTATTTGCAAGACTCACAGGTCAGAGAGACTGAAAGAATGCATACGCAAAGAGTGGAGTACAATAGGTCACATTTATTTTTACAAGAGTGTAATTGTAGACCGTAAATAAAACACCATTTTACTTTTATAGAAATGAAATGAGCTAGTACTATCTATGCGAAATAGTAGCTGTAGTCATGTAGCTGATTCATGCAGAGTAAAAATGTAGGTATAGTAGTTTAGTTGGGATTAGTATGTAATAATAGCAAGGGGAAGGTGGTAAGAGCAATAATAGTCCTCATCGACCGGATGGTATTTTATTCGCATAGAATTAAGCCAATGAGGAGGGGAGTGCAAAATAATTATAGAGTAGAATCTGACTGAAGCTCAGCCTTCTTCAGCTCCTCTATGGTTAAGTCCACTCTCACAACCATCAATCAATCATACACGTGAACATCAACTTAGACTTGCTCCTAACTGCGTATCATAGCATTGTGTACCTTATGTCGTATAAAACCCTCTATATCTACACACACAGTTTACTCATTTATACACGTTTATCTCTAGACTTGCACTTTATTTATATTTGTTACGGCCACTACACTCCTTTACCTTAAACCATCGTCGACTTAGGTGGTGCCAACAATAACTACCGGCACCGGCTATTGTAAATCAAACAATGCGTAAAAAATGGCTGACAAAACCGCTTGGCTGATAACTACTGATTATTTGTTGTAGAGTAATATTATATTATGCTTATAATATTATTTACTATAAATGCAGTTGTATTTTTGTGTAGCACAACAGACAGGGTTAGAGTCGCAAAAAGTAAAAAGCACATGGAAGTAAGTAGCTGTACCAGATCCGCTGAATATCTATCGCTTATCGTTGTATACCTGAAACCTGACTCGGTAAAGACTTTGAGGCTGCAGAAATGATGATGTCAGCTAGGCTACTACATCTCCTCTGAATTCATGTTTTACATGAAATCACCAAGATATGACAATAAAATTTATTCTGGTACAAGATGATTTGAGAAATATGATTTGTTAAGGTATTGTGGATTTAGGAAATCTTCACAAAATCTACTTCTGCATCTACTTCTACTCTACTGAAGTGTCAGCAATTAAATTTCATTATTCTCTACAGCAATATAATATAACAGACATAAACTAAAGCTCCTTGTTTTTATTTGTAAGCCAAGTGCTTGAGAATGTGACTAATGAGAGTAATGAGTTGGTTTTATAATAAATATGAACACGCAGAGAAGAGCATGAGCGTTTAGCTGCGTTATTGTAGGTGAAGTTGTTTTGAGTTAGTGATGAACTACTAAATGTACTATCACTCACTTATACTTATGACACTTTGAAATTTTACTTTCATAGCTTCAGATTACAGACACACGTTCTGCACACATTGCATAGTATTATTACATACATTACAAAGTGTAGAGGTATAAGTACATGTTACGATTTTAGTTCTGACGATGATTGCATAACCTATTAATACAATTGGTTCTTCTGTTGTTCACTTAAGTGGATATAATATTAGCAAAATGAGTTTACTCTAGCTAGAGATGTACATCGTACGTTTGCCTACTATAGGTATGGTATTACAATTATATGTACTATAAAATTCATCGTAGATGTCACGTATTATTCTAGCGTAGTTTATTCCGCTTAAGGCGTAAATGATTGCAATTGAAACATTAAGGTGTTAAATTATTTATTTGAGTCCAAGTGTGGATGTGTGGTTTCACATGAATTTAAGCCTATCATGCAGCACAAATAAAATATTTATTTTTATAAGCGAAGCAAATAAATGTATTATCTTATGTCAACCGCAAAGATATCCGAATGTTTGTTTTTCTATATATGTATGCATATTTACTAAATACATGTAAATATACAATGTGTCAATCTAAGGAAAGAATACAATATTTGCTAGCTCTCAAGACACTGCAAATACGTATTTACGAGGGCAGGAGCAAAAAAGCAGCAGAGACTGACTCTTATTTTTATAATAGGAATAAAGTATAGAATTGTTCCATTCTAATCCAGATGGGTTGGCATGTCCAAATAAAAAATGTCCACATTATTTTACCTAGCCTGTGGATGCCTGTAAGTGGAATAAAGCAGACAAATAATATGATGTTATATGTACACTATTATACTATAATGTAAAATATATTTTTCTTTCATAAAGGTGTATGCAAACAAATGGCAGTCATTTCAAGACATGAAGAATAAATGTTACAGAAATGAATACAGGGATGCTGGAGCCAATTGAATCATATGTATTTTAGTATTGTATTATTACTGGATTAGTTTATTCAGGATAAAATGATTGTGTCCACATTGGTTTCTTAATATTAGAACAAAATGGACATTATTGAATAGAGACTGGAAAATGATATCAGTTCAGGTCACACTCTTTGTACAAGTACACTTACATTATTTTACCCTTTGCACACAACACAAAACTACTCATTACAAAATTCACTGTCATCATCATCATTCTTCCATATCAATCCTAATTTCTATACAATTCAAATACAAAGGTACTACTTATTTATTTTAAACAAATCATTTACTGTAAAACTTTATAAACTGAAAACGTTCAAGCATCGTGTGTCTGAAATACACAATTTAGCGTGCTTGATTTATTAGCAGCAGTAAAAATAGCTTCTGTCGAAACAGTAATTTAATGCAGACGCAAGGTCTGCTGCTGAATTTGCGCATAGCCAAGAGTTGCATTGCCTTAAACATTATTTTCAGTTTTTATTAAACATACTGCGTTAAGTGCGCTCTACACGTGTTTAAATAATGACCAGGGTACCTATACAGTATACAGATACGCTATACGCAGCAAGATTGAAAATGCGCAATTTTCTTCGAATCCTACCTTTGCATGGCTTATAGATTTTTTCATCCTCTTCGGATAATTGAGATTTGAGGAAAATTACGAATGTTCTCTTATTGCAGTTAAGTATCAGTGCACAATAAATTATGTACAAGGTAAAATATGTTATTTCATTACTGTACTTATAGTAATCCTATGGTGCTATTTGCTTTACTAAACGATATTACCTGCTTCTTGCGATTACTTCAGCTAAACCGCAACGCATGTCTCGGTTTCAATTACTTAACCTTCCTACTGTTATTGAGCATGCTCTCATTTGAATGAAACTTTTGGCTTTTTATTGAATATTATGTAAATCATTAATTTTATAATTATTAATAATTATTTAAGCAATTTGTGGTTTTACAATAAAAATATATTACATGAGACAAAATCTTATTTAAAATGTTATTAGTATTAAGTGTACGCATTTGTCCGACAGTATGAACAGATTATCAATACTCAATGCAATTATACACTTTACAATTATTTCAGTATTTTCTACAGAATATACACAGTACCTACTTCAACAATATTTGCACACATTGTAATATGGTGTGGGATTTACATTAATCATAATTAATAGTCATCACAATTAAATTCATGTTAATTACATGCCTAGAATGCCTACGAAATATCATTTCTTTCAGTATTCAGTAAAGGCAATAAATTAAGCTTGCATTCTTTTCTTTCTATATGGCAAACCCAACTTGACATTTGCCATGCAGCACAAAGTGGGCGGGTAAAGGAGTAACACCTTCCAGAGAACTATTTTATGGGATTGCAAGAATAGCACTTCACGTTCCTACGTTTCGTTAACAGGAAATTTGCATCGCTCTAGTACTAGTAATAAAATATTAGCAATGTTTTACATTCATACTGTACATAGCACGAAGAGCAGTTTGATTTCTGTATAAGCCCGATAATTAAGTACAACATATTTACACACACTACATCTAGTTACGTTTGCAGATCAATACGTTTCGTCATCTATTGTAGTAATACCGTAACAATAAGCACAATATCCAAAGCAAGCTGATAGAATCCTAAACATTAAAATATAAACCTGAGTTAGCCAAGTTTCTGCCATTGTCATTCCATTATTATAAGACATTAAATATACCAATATTAGCATTATCATTACATGTTGCCAATTATTCTTCTCCTATTGCAGTTTGCCTATGGAGACTACAATGTTGCGCGTGTGAATTAATTACCAATAAATAGCTAGCTCAATATTTTAAAACAATGAAACTTGCTAAATAAAATTGTTTTTACCTCACATTCATTTTTATCCCTGAAACAATGCGAACTTACTTTTGAACATGGGAAAGGGAATAAATACAAAATGATTGTGTCTAAAAAACGAAGAATTTTTAATTGCGTTACTCCTATAAGGTAAACAGGCCTGCCAGTAGTGAGTAGGTATTCTACCACATAGTCGCCCTCGCCATGTGCTGAAGCTTATTATTATTAGACAATTATTTCATTACTAGCAGGATTATGTAGATACTTTCTTTTAAACTTACAGATATACTTATCCTATACATCGACTGCGTTGAACCAAATTAATTAGCACTAACCTTATATATTATAAGTTATAAGTATTTGCATTTACTTGCACGAGAGTATAATTACATGATTAGCTTTACTAGGCTTTACCTTGAGTGAACTGCCTATACAGCGTTGTTTGTCAGTATTATTATGACGTTTGTTCTTGGCTATGATTATTATGATTCGCTATGACATATAGGCCGTGAAATGATTCACATACGAACTGACTCTTCACTTCCACGTCCCCTGCTTCCAACCACTCATTATGAGTTACATTATTACTAAGAATTGACTTACTTTTAAAGTTAGATTAGGATTTCCTCTACTTCTAAACTAAACTCACGCTGCGCCTGTAGCGGCTAGCAGTATTCTGTCTGCATTGTTAGTGTGTAGTGGAGGTAAGACATAGCTGGTTACTAGACAGATATTATTTGGACTAATTGCAGGCCACGAGTCATCATTTGATTTTGATTTTGTATAATTTGAGTTTGAAGCCGAGCATTTCCGAGAGCACTCCGCTGAACGCTGATAAGATGACAAGACGGGTCACATTGTACAGATAAGGATTGCTTGCAAAGCTTGATATCTTGAACGGATCTTCCAGTTCCTGTAAACCAATAACGAACAACCATTCAGATTTATAAGCCAAACCAGATCTGCCAGTGCATTGCACGCTCCTGCCTTGTCTCCTATGGGATTCTTCTTATCCGCATTATCCGCCTAACGGTAACAGTGCTCTGTCCTTATCTTAAAGTATGGGAGTTGAAATTCATCCATCCGATTCTATTCCGACGCTTTTAGTCACACACGCAAACAAAACACACACCACAGCTATTCTTCTTCCTAGTACTACTCTTCTATAACTCACAAAGTCACAATCCGTTCCTCTTACACCTTACAGGCTTTGTAGCATATTATGGCATACAGAAAATACGTACAAGTACATGTGTGAATTATATTGGCGAAAAACAAGAATAGGTAAGTATTGCAAATAATGTATTCACAAACAAGAATTGCCAAAACGCAGAATATTTATGAGAAATACAAGAAAGTGCTAAAGAATAATAAGGATCTCATGATATCCGTTTAGATAGTTATGAAAAATGAATAATGCGCATTTTTAGGTTGAAATTGATTATTTCTAAACAGGAAATGGGTAAAAGGAGCTACATCTACAGATAAGGCTTCATGAATAAAAACTAGCCAGAGAGATAAATGAACGAGTTCGTATGAGCTTGTACCTAAAGTTGAAAGTGCTGAATGGATTTGACTCTTTTTGATTGAACTCATCGAAGACAGAAATGGGAATGGCGTTATGGAAAAAAGCACTTACTTTAAGCAATTCAGCTGCCAACTTGAGAACATTATTTGCAACCAGTAGCTCATCCTTTTTGTGAGGTTTCTGCTCCATTTTGAGATAGAGATTCAGCTGTGGAACAAAATACAAACGTCAACATTAGTCAGCCATCCATCCGCTCTCATCCTCAACTCATCTTTAAATTATACCACAGCACTAATGTATGGAAACAATGCACTTCGCAAGAGTCCCTTCACTTCATCTTAATATGCCTTTCCCAACTACTAATACCACCACTACTACTAACTGTGCCTCTGAAAGAGTACAAAAGCACGAAGTTAGTAATGGTTTCAATATATTATGCTTATCGCTATTTTATCCTTTGGTTTTACAAAGACAAGTTTAGTGGAGTGAAGTGAAGGCAAGCTTTTAGTGTTGTTAGTTATGGCCGTACTTTTCTGCTTCAGTTAACTCTAGAAAACAGGAACCAGTTTTCCATTAAGAATTATTACTACGAGTACCACTACTTATTTCTGCATTTGTACGTGCAGGGTCTGTGTTGTGTAATGCTGCAGAATTTGTTTTGGACCATCTCCAATTAAATGCTTAGTCATACAACGAAATCAGAATGGATACATAATATAAAATCCAAAAATAGCAGTAGAAATTATCAACAAAGTACTGTAGGCAATTTTAAGTAATTTCCAATACAAGAAGGTTTATTAACCTCCAGTATGGAGTTCGTAGCTGCTTTTCAGTAAATAAACTCTGAAACCTAAACATTGCGTGTATTTATAAAATCCCAGTCTGCTTATTAATATGTTAATAAGACTTGGTGTTAAAACAGGGAAGGCACTTTCAAAATTATCACATCTTCCAGCTACAATTTCGCTTACAAAAACATGATGAACTGACCTGTTCTGTGATGATCACTGAGAGATTCCGATACTTTTGACTGATCCTTGAGCCCAACGTCATGAAACGCATGAGGAATATCCCGAGACAAAAGGACCAGGCAATCACTTCGATATTGTACAAATAATACATCCTATTTGAGTCCTGCATATACAAAATAAAATATCTCACCTATGTTTATCACATTGTAGCAACTTCATTACTTCATTATGAACTAATGGCCTATAATGTACAGGTCTAATTACTTGCATAAACTAAGCTCGTTTAATTGTATTTATTTATAAAGCAGGTAGAATTGGGACTGCTATCTCATCCAAATAATTTTAATCTTCATTAGAAAGCAAGATGGTATAGAGCTACCGCCTTTACCGTACAGCGTACACCATCCTGATCCAAAATAACACGTACAAAGAAATCCAAAAAAATGCGACTTCCATAATAGTGATCGAAGTAGCATATAAATAAAACGATATGTATGAAATAAATAGGCGTTTGAAACTTGTTATATACAAATTAAAGATTTCACACATTAAACATTTTTAATGATATATACAGTAACAATTAAGTCACTTTATTAAAGTTGCAATATATTGCATGCACCTACCAGCAGTCTACCAATCAACCAATTTATACACAGAAATATTTTTACCTTAAGTAGCTCCACCGACAAGAAAAATATAAGAATTAAAGCCGCTATAAAAGTTGCCGATACAATCGTGTCCACCGATCGTTGAGGTCCCCTCCGCTGTAAAGACAAATAAATTTTTGATGAGCATCTTAAATAAAACATCTTAACACAAAACGGAGATTTCTAGGAAGAATTGAATAGACACGTTAACAAACCTGAAGGTATGATCTGATGGAGAGCCACGTTTTAATATTTCTCACTTTATTCAACCGAAAGTGAGGGATTCCCGACTTCCTAGCTTTGCGGGATGAGGTAAGCCGTGAAAAGAGCTTTGAGTACAGGAAACGTTGTTTGTAGGTTTTCTCGGCCACCGCGAGGAGAAAGAACACAAACAATGCCAAAGTCAACCTTTCCAATATCGATATGGTGATCATGACCCTTGACCTAAGAAACACAGCAGAAACACTCAAACCCCCCAAAAATATTCATTGATTCTTGGTGCAAAATATTCAGCATGAAATCTTATTTTAGTAAATATACATGGTAAGTAATAGTTCTATGTATACCTACCTTTCAAACCCAAAGTAATATCTTAATCATTTTAAAGCACAATGAAATGAAGGCCTTTATTTTTTGTGCTTTAAACTGGTTTACATTCATAATTTATTAAGGACAATCGTTTACCTCAGATCGGTTCCATATGCAGAATTTACTGCGTCCACGAGGTAGTGCCCAAGTCTGGAAATTTCAAAGTCGTCCACTTCCAGGGTGGTATTCAATCTCCAAAAACATGGCAGGAATGCCAATACACAACTGAAGCATATGCCTAAGGGTTTTCAAATGATCGATTAGTAGTGAGTTCAATACGATTCAGGTTTTGACATGGCATATCGTTTGGCATAAGGGGAGAAAGATTACCTAAGTAAAGGTAGTCTGAGTTTTCTCTGGCACATTCGACTTTAGCTATGATAGTTGAACTTATGTCTAACACAGTCAGATCGGCTTTTCTTGCATCTTGTCCATCCCAAATCGTGCAGCTGACTTTGTCGGATGAAGCACAACTGGGGCTGGCTGTTTTTTTCGTTGATTGCTTTAGAAGTAGGCAAATAAAAAACGACATTATAACTTGAAAATGGCTTATTCGCTATGAAATATTGTTTGAAAAACTGCAAAATAGAACAAACATAAGTTTACCTGTCTATGCAAGCAAAGCACTAATAATTAAGGGATAATTATAGTACCTGCTCGAATTCCCAAGCGAATGGATGATCATTCAGTTGTGCATCCGTCGGCTCCCCGTCTTCGTCGTCCTCTGAATTGATATGAATATTCTCTCCGTAGTCATCGTCTTCACTGTTCGTGGTTACAGCTGTCCATTCGGATTTTGTTCGAACCTCTTCATCCTCCATCGTCTCCTCTCCCATGTCATCCTCCTCACTGGTCGAATCATTATTGTTGCTGCTGCATTCTCCAGTACTATGACTCGTTGTACTTGCCTCGGACTGTTTGCTCGTGTTCCGCTTTCTCAAATTGGATCTTCTCTCTGGGACTATCAGAGTCTGCGACGACGAATCTCCATCACACGGAGTCAAACATTCAGGACTTGATTTTTGAATTTTAAAAATTTCTTCTTCTGCATCTACAAATTCTTTGAGACTGGCAGCTAAGTTTGCTTGAATACTTTTTTCGTCCAGCTCCAAAATTTCTTTGTTCTGAGTACTAGAATTTGCAAATTGAGATTCGTGTTCAATGTCTCCAGTTTCCGGGTGTTCATTTATAATTTCCTCTGCAATGCCTTCGTCTTTGTCTGAATTTGAGCTTGTCCAGGACTTTGACTCGTCCTCAAAGAAAACCTTCTTATGTGAGGGATTGCTTGAATTTTCTGAATTGGCAATGCATTTTCTACTGCTACAAGCAGAATTACTATTGCTATTATTGCTGCACGAAGATAGACATCCGGTTTTGGATTGACTTTGAGTAATAGTTGAGTTATTGGATGCCGCTTTCACAGAGACGAGATTACTTGATCTGCGTCGAGGAGGGTAGCGAGGTGGTCGTCTTTTGCTGCGATGCTTTCCGCCAACACCCGTTCCACTGTTGCGTCTAACTTTCCCGTGTGCCTTTGCACCTTGATGTCCATCATAATCATTTCCATGTGTGGCGACAATCTGAGAATGTAGAATTGTCAAAACAATCATGAGGACCACGGGAGACAAGATTTCGCTCGTTTGAATCGTGGTAGAGTCGAAAACATTGCTACTGTTGTGGAGGTTCCCTCGAGATGTTGCATTGAAGATGTTGACAGGACCAAAGGGAATGACATTTTCAAGACTAGGATTTGTGACACTGCTGCCAAATGGCGTTATTGGGGGGTTATGGAGGTACAGAAATAAATTCAATAACTGCACGGAGTAGAGAACAAGGAAAATGGTAAACAGCTTCGGTGAAGTCTGAGTAGACCACCATTTGTGAAAGACGGGCAAAAAGAAACATCTTAGCAGAGCTAGACGTGTCACGGTAAACAGCCCATGTTTTGGCTTAGCCTTTGGAAACGAAGAGCCTAAAAAGTAAAATCGTAATACGTATGTGCAATCAATATTTCAAATGTTATATAATATATTAAATAACAAACTTTCATCATATCACACAATAAAATATATTTTCAGCTTTGCATTTCGTTGGTGCAACTCATTCTTGGCGAGTTTAAAGTTAAAAGAGGAATTATATCTACCCTAACTGCAAACCTAATTGTTAATGTTTCAATCGACCAATACACATAATCTTTTATGAAGTACCATTAGCTTTACACTTTTGCAGTACTTAATTTTATAGGTGCAGATACATCTTTTTAATTCTGCCATTTACTTATAATTGCTATAATGTTGCAGGATCATCTGCACCTGACGCTATTAGTTGATATTCTATTCTATACTCTATAAATTTAGTACATCTCTGAATGAATGAAGGGTGCGTAGAGAATCGTACAGCGCATGTCTCAGTGTTACAGCC
>JABASD010004122.1:0-16768 GCA_019776165.1 Pogonognathellus flavescens
TTTAAATGTGAGATACCTCAACCTCAACCAGACATTATTCAATGTGTTCAACCCAAAGTGCCCGAGATAAAGTCTGAAATTGAACCTGACAAGTTTGCTGATCTTGAATGTAAGAAAACTAATTTTGACCTGATGACTTTAATACTTTAATCATAAATTAATATATAATTTTTTGGTACCTTGTTAATTTGTTAAACTTCTTTTAAAATGAACTTTTTTGATTTTAGCTATTAAAAGAATGCTGGCGAAACTACACACCCGCATCGCACCAGCAAGAGAGCAAATACAGCTCATTACGATCGAATAATGAAAAACGAAGAAAGGATTGCATAAACTTAAATGCATAACCGTATCAAAAATTGTTAGCTAAACTAAACAGGAACGAGGAATCTAATAATGCAACACAACGATTTAAATAGTCAAATCGCAGTGATTCTCATTTTAAAACACTGCTTTGTCAACTATAATGTAACTATGTAGCAAGCTAGTACTATAAACCATGTCAAATCACTGTACTCAGTCATTACAATTATTAATCAAGCTGTGTAATTTATTTTTAATGTTAATAGAATAGTAGTATCATTTTTGAATACATTTTCCTACATGTAACTTTAACACACAACTAATTTCTACGTTTAGAAATTATGACACTAACGATGATTTGTAATAATATTGTGTTCTTGTAACAGTTTGATTTTGTAATTTTGTTTATGTAGTAAAAAAGTCTTTGAGTTGATCGATATTTGATAGACTGCTTGTTAAAGATTTGTACATTGTGCAATGCAGTACAATATGCTTTTCACATTATGTTTATAATTTGTAGCTATAAATTAGTATGTAAGTAATGCAAATTTTCGAGTGCTATTGACAACTTTTCCAGTAGATCTCGTTTGTATTATTATTGTGTCTCAAGCGCTACATAAGATATTCATTTACTTACTAAATACAGCTACATTAATTGTAAGTATTCTTGTTTTACTGTAAATACTTCTAAATTACTTACATTTCTATTTAACTGTAATTTAAAAACTAGTACTATGTAAGTGCCTAAGTATGTATCTATTACAAAAATGCGACAAATTATACTGTTGTTACTTATATATCAGATTTAGAACTATCAGCACAAAATAGACGTCAAGGTGTATAATGATGTAGCAGAGTACTTTTGTCAAGTTAAATATTTACAACAAAGTTAATTGTCCCGAAAGATGCCATCAGAAATATTTATTACAAGAGAGAATTTATATAAATTAATTATTATACTATTTACGAGCACTACTACTAGCGTTAATGTAATGGTATCCTTCGTGGTGAAACTGTAACGAACAGAAACTCTTCCTTTTTGCTGTTCTTATTTATTAAAGCAGCTAAAACGCAAAACGCAACACATACAAAAGTAGACATACATATTTAAAAGCGCAATAGTGACTGAGCATTCGCTAGCTAGTTATTAAACCTAAAGGCATATCAAATGCAGTAAAAAGAGACTAAACGCAACTTGTTCATTAATTACTGTTTTTACAGGTGAACTTTTCAGTATTTTAATATATACTGTGCCCACTAGAACTGAAAATTATAGTTTAATAATATGTTGTCTGTAATTCTCTTGGTATTTCAAAAACGGAGTTGAGTTTAATATTGAGTTCGGCCTATGGTAATTACAAATTCACTCGTCTCGTAACAACTTATATAATAATTTCTCAAGTTTCTTCCTAATAGGAGTAACTTTAAGCGACTTGTGTTGTACTACTATACTTATTTTCAATACGACTGCTTTCAAGTTCTCCGATCAGCAATAAAAATGTTAGCTCAGTTATGAATATTTTTATAGATGATGAATCGCTCATATAATATAATATTGCAACATGCATCTACTAGCTGAAAAATGAATAGATATGATGTACTAATGACCATTGTTATAAGAATTGTACCAAAAATAACGGTACCAAATTTAATAAAGCTGCCAATAAAAAGAAATTAAAAAATAACATGTTCCAGAATTGACTGAAATAATTTTGTTGCATAATTAATTTTGAACTACGACTGTAGACTTCTATATTTACTTTTTTCATAGAAGGTAATTTCCATACATAATATGTACCTCTATAATAAACTTTTTTGTGTTCACATTAATTATCAAGGACCTACTTACAATGGACAATTAGCAAGTTAGTGTGAAACAGTTAAATATTTATTGTCATATTTAGAACATTGAACAATGAACACGTATCATGCACGCTCCAAATGTTAAACAAATATTATACAATTGCATGTCAAGTCCAAGTCCAGTTTTATGTACTACCCTTTACCGTTTATACTACAGACTGAATTATTGCAGCACTTTACAAAATTACGTTTTTATAATAATCGGATTTTTGTTTGCAAATGACACAAAAGAAAAATATTGTACAGTTTTTTAATTTAAATGTTATAGTCTGTTTACATTAAAAAACTGTACTATAATGCAAGGACGTACCGGGAGGTGGGCACTGGGGCACGTGCCCCCTCCAAATACCGGAAAAAGGGGTTGTTTGCCACCGAAGGCCGCAAATAACCTCATTTTTTGGTATTTTTATCGGTGGTGCCCCCATCAAATGCCAGTTTATTAGGTCGTGCCCCCACCAAACAGAAATCCTCCCTTGCTATAATGATTCATTCTTGCGAAAAATTCCGATTTCTCCATTTATTTTACAGAACATTCATAACTTTATAATTCAACAATATACCTAATTTTTTTTAGAGAAAGTAACAAACAATAACTATTAATTTATGTGTTTTTAACCACATAGACAAAATAATATAAAACATTATTAATGATAAAAAACCATACACAAGAACGTATCTACGTACGGTCACCGGGCTTGAACCTCTCCGCCCCCAAGATTCCGGAAACAAGGATTATTTTTTCATTTTTAGTCCTCTGAACCCCCCAGAAGACTTGAGCCTCCATTACAAATACTAGTTATGCCCTTGCTCATACCCATAAGCTATAGAAACATTCATTAAATATCGCGTTATATCTAGAACATCAAAGAAACATTTGAAATTTTCATCACAGTCGGCTCCATTCTGCTGTTGACCGATTGTAGCTGCATCTCTTATTGTCAATAAATTTCCCTCGCCACTTTCCATCATCCTTGGACTTAAACAAAAATATAATACAATTAATTATCAAGAACATGGAAATTCTCTAAATTGCTATGAATTAAATATTTATTAATGTATGCCTTCAAGGGTGTATCTGAAAATCACAAATGGAAAGGGTTATGAACGGGGTCAAATTCAGAAAATGAGACAATTTGCAGCCTAAGACCGGAAATTTTGTGAAATAACCCCCCTTTTTAGAATTTGTGGGGTACGCTGAAGCCCAGTTATCCCATACTAGATATGCCCTTGTATAACTTATTGTTAGAAGTTAGTAGTATTAACCTGTTTGAACCCATGGTGATTCCTTTGAAACTATTTCACAGCCCAAAATTACGATGGTAACTAAACATTAAATGCCCAGGTTGGTCTGATGTCAATCTACAGCTAAGCCCAGCAGTCTGTGAAGTGCACACTGTTCATTACATGCATAGATGTATTGGGCTCTGACTGTCACTATGACATTCCATGTACGTCATGGAACAGGCCCTGTACAGGTTAAATAAAAAAAATGAACAATACTCACGGAAAGAATATCTGAAATGGAATAGCAATAATTCCATAGTGTTTTGGAAATCTGTGAGCTTCACACACAGTTTTTTGCAAACAAGTATGCCAATCAAGGCCAATTTTATCCGAGAGCTTTTTAAACTTTTCATAATTATAATTTGATTGATAATGCGAAGAACTGCTGAATAAGGAATTTGATCCATCAATTGATCGGCGAAGACCAAATGGAACTATGTGAGTGAATAATGACGGGATAATAATTGTGACAGCCCAAGCAGCGAAACTGAAAAGACCTAATAATGCCTACAGAGACAGAATTAAAATACCAATAAGTTTTTGCTGTCGTTTTAAACTAGGTTTTGAAAATATTGAATAGTAATTTAACTTATATCATTCAATGTATCTCACCTGCATTGCTAAATGCAGCGTTGATCCTGAAGAGGCATGCATCGGGAGCACCACATGAAACATTGGGACAATGACATTCATTGTCACATTAAAAATCCGTCTTCCAAATATTTTATCCAGAAAATCAGTAGCAGAAAATTGTGTTAAATGGTCAAGGTCAAGATCTTTATCAATGGGCCCTAAAAGGGCTAAATTATGTTCACTTGACTCCATAATCGGGGGCAATGATTTTGAAAGTGATATTTTGTCACTTGAACCTTTTTCAGTATAAATATTCTTACTTTTGTAGCCTGTACTGTTTTGAAAAAAATCATTGTGGAAATGGCTATATTTATCTTCTGCAAATATTGATACCGTAATAAAACATAAATAGAAAAAGAAGATAAGATTGGTTCTTAAATGTAGATTCATATTTTTAGCTAAAATTTATTTCTGAAATGTATTTTCCGATAACAGCAGAACTACACACAATCAATGTAAATGGTAAATTCATTGTATGTATGAATTTCTTACTGCCATCCACCGCGACTGCGAGAGGCTAAGAATCTTACTTGAATAATTAGATTGCTTAATATTCTTCGAGAATTAGCATGTGTGAATTTATGTAAAACGGCTCAACGGGATCCCAAAGGTATTTTCCTGGCGGGTTTGAAAGCTGTAAAATTGTAGTAGTAAGTAGGACAAATCAGATTTAATCTGGGAAATAAAATACGTCATAGTCATAATGTCATGCTAGATCATTATTATCGTGGGATCCCGTTGAGCAATTTTACATAATAATTTCAAGTAAAACTCCCAACTTCTCTAGAAATTCTAGCGTAGTGTAATCGTATACAACACATGTTACGTTGCAAGTGCACTACTCAAGCTTAGTATACTTATAGAAATTCATACAAATAAAACACCGATTCGATTTCGATAGATCGGTAATTTTTAAGAAATAATTTTAGCTAATAATATGAATTTACCAAAGTGTGTGTGAAGCTTAAGCACATGAGTAGTGAACTTGCAACGTAACATGTGTTCTATACGCTTACACTACGCTATGTGAAGCTCACTGATTTCCAAACCACTATTATGGAATTATTGCAATTGCATTTGAGATATTCGTTCCGTGGTGGGCATTGTTTATGACTTGATACTTTATGACGTAATATTCTATGCATTATGTAATAAATTATCCAAATCATAATCCATTAATTAAATTGATAAGTGTTTCAATTAGAATTCCTTGCTCCATGTTTGATTAGTTGAATGTGTTCATCTTTTTGTCTGTAGTTCGAGGATGATTAAAAGTAGCGAAGGGAATTTATTGTCGATTAGAGATGCAGCTACAATCGGTCAACAACAGAATGGAGCCGACTGTGATGAAAAGTTCAAATGTTTCTTTGACATTCTGGATCTAACGCAATATTTAATTGATGTATCAATTCAACAACCTAAGCGTTTGACAAAGGGGATAAATAATTGTTTCACCTCATCTAATGTTTGAAAACTCCAAACTGCCCAAATCTAATTAACGGGAATGTAAAACTTGTTGAAATGTATGTAGTAAATCTATCATTAAATTATTCGAATATTCTACAGTTGACGTTGCCAAATGAAGTAGTGAATGAAATCGGTGAGTAACGAAAAACAAACAGGAGGTCAAAAGTTTCATGTTATTTCATTAATTAACGACATGATGAATAAGCAAAAGACACGATTAATAAATGAGTTGTATTCTTCCAAAGAAAAGTTTATTTCAGATAGTTTATAATTTTTAAGGCTTATTAATTTCATTTCACTATATAAGAAAATGTGAGCTTGTTCTTCTCTGTGGTCTTTTTTAATTATTTGTTAATTGTTACAGACATTTAGATATTTGAGTTTGTATTGCAATTTTTTATGATGCACAACAATAAAACTTTGAAATAAATAAATGTATTTCTTTATTAATATTTTTTGACGAGTAACATTGTTTTATAGACAAATTTAATCTTTTAACATTTGCTTTCAATACAGTCAGCAAAAACTATGTGCCAACTAGTAGTTACTTATACTACATTTACATTATGTCTTTTAGAAAAGAAATAACAAAAGGTTAACTAAACAAATGTACCTATCTTATACTATAAGTAATCAATAATTCTGAACAATTATTATTATTTAATTTAAGGTAATCTCATTTTCAGAAGACCCACGACGTGACTGAACTTCAACATTAATTCTTGTAGATATATCATAAATTATCATAAATATGATTATGTTTGAGAGACAATAACTCTAATTGCGATTGTTAATAAATTATTAGTTCATACTGGTATGGTCAACAATAATTAAGTCGAATTTTTGCTGTCAGTCAATGCATTTCCAAGAACTCCATTGTCTTCTCAGTTCTACCAATTTTCGTTTTGCATCTAAAATTGATTCAATATTTCTTTTATGAGAATTCAGCCGTGTAGTTAAGTACTACAATTTTGTATTGTATGAAAAACATGTGCTCACCCTTAATTTCTTGTTTACAGTTTGTTTTAGGCGTACATTCTATTTGTTCTTGTTCAAGTTGGTCTTTCATGTAAGTGTCAAAACTTTGCCAGGTTTCAATTTCTCCTGAAATATTGTTGAACTCGGTTTTCACGGTATCTTGAGTAAAGGCAGTGAATTCGTCTTCATCTGATTGTAAGTTACAAGATGACACATCGGATTCCTCAGATTTGGCATCTATTTCGTTTTTGATATACTGGTCACCAAGAGGAGTGAACACGACGGTCATATTTACGTCCCACTGAACGCTTTCGTTTCTGCCTTTGAGTTTACAAGTTCCCCTCTCCGGGGCTTCGAAATGAGGTTTCACAATAGGCGGAGATATTATTGTATTAGTGTCATCCTCGACAGAACTAACAGCGTTATTGTGAAAACTGGAATTTAGTTTTATCGTATGGAATTTATTCTACAAAAGAAAACAAATATTATTACAAGAAATGTTTTCAGTTTATCCAACCTAAACTGAATAAGTAGTACAAAATTATTATGACTACTTACGCATTCTTCCTCCAGAATTTGGCGTTGATGGTCCATATCGCCCACTAAAGAATCAGGAGAATTTTCAAAGACAATTGGATTTATTTTTCACTCTTTTCACTTTTTAACCTGTAAATTATAATGATATTTATTTCGAATCATTACCCTGAGTTCTGTACAACCCCAATGCGGATAAATACAGAATTTTCAATCCGTCCGGCTGTTTTGACTGTGACTTATAATGGCTTTGGCTATAATTGCGAATATCCGTGAAGAACTCAACTGTTCTAGGCAATGTGATAGGCTGTGGAACTGTAAATAAATTTAAATATTATGAATATTACCTATGCAAATTAGTGATAAAGCAACAACACAATGTCCTTTCACAAACATTCCAGCAAAACATACTGTTTAGTTTATATATTACCATAATATGACAACACAGCATATATTTTAATTATAAATCATATGACACAAGTAACGACCCTTGTTGATGACGATAATTAGCATATATCACAAAAATGAGAAACAGCAGATTTGTATGATAATATAATAATAAATCGTTTATTATTTACTAAAGTACTTACTTTCACTGCACGTTGATATCCCTGAGATATTACTCATTGTACCCTGATTTCGAATTAACAACCGCATTGATTTGCGAAAAGCCATCCCGACTTTTAGCTTCTGGAAAACCAATAAAATATTAAATCTTTAAATGGCATTAACTTTAAGAAAATCCAATTACGCAAATAGGAAGGAAAATGATTTTCAGAGCCTTTTCATCTGATTCGTAATTAACTTTAATTTTGCATTTTTTCGAAAAAAATTGCTGATAAAAGCCTCCGAATTCAAGGGAACTCAAAAAATACAAAATTATGCAATAAATAAGGGGTTGTGACGGTGAAAGCAAAATTGTTAAAATTGCTGCAACTTCTTACCCATAAAGTTTCTAGTAAGTAAATGCAATTTTCAAAAACAAAATAACTGTTTTACCTTTTTTGGCTCCTTTTTGGGAATGACTTGATGAGATTGTTTTATAGAGGAGCTAATAATATTACACATATTCTTTTCACTCATAACTCCAGTTAGAGGGACCAAAGCTCCAGTTCTAACATTCATTCTATTCCGAAAATTCGAAGCCGGTATTGTCATATTTAAATTGATAGAATTTTTGAATTTATTTGTCACTGGACTATTATTGCAACTTCTAGTGAGCATTTTTCGTTGATTATGATTACGACTGCGAGTATTTGTGTAATGTTGAACCAAAGCCATTTCTTTGGCCTTTCCTGGAATTACAGTTTGATTTTCTGCTGGAGAATATTTCAATTCCGTATTTTGTAAAACCTATAAATAATTGGAGAAAAAATTTGGTTAAAAACAAATAAAATATTAACAACCACACTCACTAAATAAAAAAATTAGTCAAACTATTCAAAAACTTTTCCCTATCAATTCTTATTAGAGTTCTTACTATCCGAAACTTCCAGTACCTACGTAATTTTTGTATTTTAAACCAAAAAATTCGCATTATCCTTTATCTAATAAATATTGCTAATAATTGTTCTTGGACAAATTAATTTAAAGCTAATTACCCTAAAATAAATTATGAAAGTTAATTTTAATTTAGTTAAGGAAAAATATATTTAATGTGTACATTTGTCTGATAAAACTACAACGTGTAATGCAATTCTGTAGTGTTCTTACGTAGGCGTACGACGCATACAAATCCAACCAACAGCACAATGACACAACAATAACATTTTTCCAATTCAATGCAATGAAGTTTAAAAACAACTACCTCAACTATTTATCTTAATTGTAAATCTGTATCAGTAATTGAAATAATTTATTAATCAACGATTTAAAATTAATTGTGAGTTGAAATGATCAAATTACCCTCAGGAAATAGAAAAATAACGAAGATCCTTCAAAAACAAATATTTAGACTCCTCTCCTTTTGTCCGCTCACTCTTGTATGGTTTATTTTATACTGAGTGAGTACTATGGAAAAACCTGCAACAAATACAACGATCAGATCTTCTCCTGCTGCTGCTGTTGCTTTTACCGATTCCAAAACTCTAGTAGAGTCAGATGGCGATTTTCCAGTCTCCACAGCCTTAAAGTAGCATAGACTTATTGGCCTTAGCAGCCTTCTTTCTTTCTAATAATTATTCCTTGCTCTTCGAAATACTGAAACAAAAAATTCCCTTAAAGCTTAGCAAATTTTTTGTTTATTTTATTATATTTTTCCCGAATTATTAGTAATGAACTGTCCATCAGAGCAAGAAAGGCCTCAGTAGTAGTCCTACTACTTCCCTTCTGGCTAATAATTCTTTCAGAGAAATAAATCATTAGTCATGCCATTTGTAATATCATAAACATTAGTCATAGCCCGATGCTCGCCTTTCACTATTAATTACTACCATGTTTTTCAAAACGATAAGTATTTTCTAAGGTAGATGAAGTCCTAAATGATTATTTTATAAATAAAGCGCAATAAAAAAATGTGCACTGATTAATTGACCTTTTCATAAATTCATAAAATTTTATAGTCCAAATCATGAACATTTGGTCCGTTTATGAGATTTTGGTAATATTATATCATTTGATATTTTCATTTTTACAAAATGGTCGTTTTGAAGATTTTTTAAAGTTTAGACTGATGAAGATTTGTTTTAGAAAATCAAATACGAATATCTTTCTAATTAAAAATTAAATTGACATCTAAATTGGTTTCCGGTATTTAATTCAGTACCTTTCCTTTCTTACTGAAATGAGACCATAGAGGATTATTAGTTCCAGATTAGTCCTAGCAGACTTTTATTTGAACTAAATTGAAATCCTAAATAATATTATGAAGCAATTTATAATAATTTAATTGTTTTCAACCTTTGAAAATACTAATGAGTCTTCACAATTATGTTTCTAATAATTAAAATAGTATCCTAAGAGATTTAATTCAACTCTAAATCTGGTAAACTTTTCTTAAAACTACTCTCTAGCTCTTCTCTATTTTGCTACTCTAAATATGCTAAATAAATATGCCTAACTGTAGGAAAAATGTTGATTAGTAAAATAAAAGTGAATGATTTGATAACTGTAATCTTACTGAAAAAGTATCTGCAAAGTGTTTAAAATGTAAAAAAATTGAATTCTCTCAAAGGTACAGGTACAGACAGCTCACGGAAACCATATTCACGACTTTTACGCAATAAGATGATGCAAATAAATATCTGGACATATTTTTTGACAATGAAAATGGGACCTACATCTATATAGTACACATGGCGTTAGCTTTTAGCATAGCTATTTTATATTTTATACCCTCAAGCCCTCAATTCTCATAATAAAATATAATGTTCCCGTTCAAAAATGCTACCTATAATTACTATTCACTTAACTAACTGTAATTAAAGTATTAAAATTATCCATGAAATCCAAAATAGCTAGAAAGAAGATGCAGTGCAGCCTCATATTATAGCTGTCTAGTCTAGCCTATCCCCAGTTGGGGTAAATTGCAAAAATGTAATATGGAAATCTAAAACAGGAGAAGATTTTGCATAAACCTCCATAATAATTAAAAATGTAGTTAAATTTAACCGTAAAACAATTAATTCCTACACCCACATAGTGTATCGTTTCAGTAATAATCTTTGACAATTCCTATACGCAATTTCTCAAATAGGTTGAGGTGCTTAAAATTATTTATATACAAGTGTTCAATGCACCTTTCTGCCGTAATGCAGCAAAAAATGTGTTTATTTGAATTGTTCCAAAAGATTCCAAACAAAATCAGGTTCTCTCTCGCCACGTTCTTTATTAAACAGAGTATGTTCGTAAGTGTAATAATAATACTAGTTTGAGTACGAAAAACGAAGAAGGTGTTCTATTGAATTGGCTGTAAGCAGAAAATACAATGACAGTACTACACAGGAAGGAGCCTGCCTTGCTGCAGCAAAATTCAAGTTAAAGCTGCATATAAGAAGAGAAGCTGAGGCGTTTAAGAGTTTATAGTAGTATAGAAAAGTGTAGAAGGTAAAGTAGCAAATGCCTACACAACTTACACACACACTTGGTTATGATTATATAAAGCAAAAGCATTATTTCACTACTAAAACTATATACGGAGACCGAGACATAATATATAGTTATACAATTTATAACTACATACAGAAATCATGTAATAAAGGCGTATGTGCTTAGGAGTAATACCTAGCCACAGACAACACACAGGAAGGTTGCATTTACAGAGTGGGGAGAGCAAAAGCAATTCCCAAGCAACTTTTACGAGAATAAAGTAACAAGCAAAGTTCTAACTTATATTATATTGTATACAGTATACGGTAATGGTTTTTGTAC
This sequence comes from Pogonognathellus flavescens, assembly GCA_019776165.1. Classification (NCBI taxonomy): domain Eukaryota; kingdom Metazoa; phylum Arthropoda; class Collembola; order Entomobryomorpha; family Tomoceridae; genus Pogonognathellus; species Pogonognathellus flavescens. The sequence continues at coordinate 11,431 of JABASD010004122.1, forward strand.
ATGTAATTTTGTAGCAGTTGAAGATTTTACATGGAAAGAGATGGAAAAGCATTTGGGAATCTTTTATGTGCATCGGAAACCTTGTGGCCATGTTATTCCGTTTTCCTATCGCACCCGAGCACACTCAAACAATCCAAAGCCCCTTCTACTACTCCATCCGTCTCTTCTGTGTATTACATAAAAATATTAGCTCTACACATACATCTGCTCCAATATCCGTCCTCTTATATTCTCCCTTGTGTTGTAAAAGAGTTTATTCTCTCACTTATAATTTTATCTCTCCCATTTTAGTACACTCTAACACAAATTCATACAATGTATAGAGTATAGACACACACGATGATGTTATGGTGCTGGGATAATGATATTTAATGGAAATTATTGCTTATATTATTATTAAGCTGTGGAATTCGTTCTATTTCACTTTAGGACAATGGTCTCGTTATTTCTAGTTTGTCTTAAGGCTGTTTTATCAATAATAACAACTCTATACATATTCATGTTATGCCTATAATTTTTTGCACTTGATACATATTTTCCTTAACTTATTAGAATGTTTGCAAATGATAAATCTCGGGAATGCACTTGATAGGAATGGAATAACTTCCCCAACTTTGATTTGTGCTGAAAGAGATGACATGATGAAAAATCTAAGAAATTGTCCTTGCAAAATGTCAAGTTAGCGTGGCTAACTTAATTAGGATGTAATTATGATTCCGATAGAAATTGAGTTTTCCTTAATGGAAAGGAAATGCGAATTTCCTGTATTATAAAAGTATATGGAGGTTTGAGAGAAAATGCCACAGGTGAGAAATGTACAAAAGAAGACTGAAGTAGAGAGAGAGAGATTGCTGAAAACAAATATTTTGCTCTTTTATACACACAGATTATTTTACTGTTTGTACAAAACAAGATTTGGATGTAGCTTCTGCAAGGTTTATCTGTATGCTTGCTTGTTTACAAATCAGTTCAATGTGTTTATTTTGTCGCTGCGTATTTCTCAACATATTTAAATACAATATGGAATATATAATTGCAGTGATGTGCGTTTTAATGTTATTGGTAAACAGTTTTAAATTAAAGCTTTGCATATACGCATTTACATGAGTATTGCATTCATGAGGGGAGAAATGCAAACTGACAATTCATTTATGTTAAGATTGGGCGTAGAAAACTTAACTTGGGACTTGGAATATTCAAGAATGCACACAAATAAATTATCATTTGTGCTTGTCTTGAAGTCTTGACTTCCTACACTTCCTACAACTAAGAAATACTATTGTTGGCATAAAATATGACATGTTTTATCTATTTGACAAGTATATGATATGCTTATGTTATTTTTATATATTTTAAGCTGTACATCTACATGTCTATAACATCGCATCATTTTACATTTATACAGGGTGTTAAATATTATGTTAGTGGTAAATTGTCTAAAATTGCATTTATTATTTGTAATTTTCTCATAATATTATAAAGAAGATGCATTTAAATATTTTTTCCGTTGTGTTAATATTCACATTTGTTATTCATTTATTCCCATATTCTAAAAGATTAAAATAATATTAAATCATGTAGATTTTTATTTAAAGTATTTATTAGTCAAGGGCGTATCTACGTATGGGGTCAGCGGGCTTGAACCTTCCCCCAGATTCCAGAAATTACAAAATTTCCGGCAGAAGGCGGCAAATTTTATCATTCTTTGGCCTTTTAGCCCCAGACGACTCCAGCCACCCATGACAAAATCCTAGATGCGCCCTTATTGCGGTGTGGCTAACACAAGGTCGTTCATTAAAGAAAAAATTATGAAAGCTCTAATGACAAAAATAGGTGTTTGCAGTATTTACAACATTAATTTGAATCCAAAAAATACATTTTCAAAGTTTCAATTAAAATTGTCTAAAGCATTTCGAGTACAATCCAGAGATTGAGAGAAAATATTTTATGATTCAAATTTTCATAAGCAAATACATAAGATCATTAAATTGTAAAATCTGTATAAAAAGGCGCTAAACAAGTTTTATCCCAACTAATAAACGTATAGGGAGAATATGAGCGTATAATATCACAATTAAGTGCATAATTTCTATTTATAATTAAAATAACTAGTTTTGTGTTTTTTTGTGCTTAGTTTCTTTAGTAAAGTGAGACAAAAAGATAGTATTTGAAAAATGAGGAGCACCCTGTGTATTCTCATTATTTAATTATTAATCATTTTGAAACCTATAAATAGCATAGCTGATAGGAAAGCTTCAGAACGGAAACAATCGATTGGCCATACGAGCTACGTGTATAGCTCACGTTATCTATTACAGAAGAGGAAATCACTTGAGGAAGATTATAAGCTATTTCGTTTGTCTTCATGAATAGAGTCAGGTAAAATAGACATCGTTGTCAGTTCATGTCTTGCCTACATTTATTACTGCCGTAAAATGTGAGAACAACAATGCAGCCATTGAGTGTACTGCCACGTAACTGGTGTATTGTACAAATCATGCTATAAATATTATTATTGGTAATTTCTATTTCTACCTCACCTATTTTGGTCGTTGGCTTATAGGCATTCAGTTTTACAAGTCCATTCTCCATTGCGTATAGTAATTGTATTTCTGCAGGATGCAGTTTTACTTGTCCTGTAAGCAACATATTATTGTACAGATTTAAGAGGTAATGCGTGTTTAAGTACCTTGTATTTATGTGATGGTAAGTATTTGTGATTGTAGTTTGTAGCAACAAGCGTGTTTACCGCAGTTTTGTGTTGGCATCCATTTTTTTCGGTTCTTTACATTGAAGTTGTACACATGAGCAAGGGCGTACCAAGGACTTTGTAATGGGTTAGGCACCAGTGTGCACAGTGCGATACTGTACAGAGGATGAAAAATTCGTTTCGGTCATAAAGGAAAAAAAATAATTAAATTTTTTGCCCGATTTTATATTTCATATATGTTTAAAAGTATATTTGGGTAACGGGTTCAAAATTTCAGCCTATTTGAAAACAAATTCGTACGTTAATTTGGTGTATTAATTTGAGGAGTTAAAATTTTCGCCATGCATTTTACATAGTTAAAAGTTTCGCCATGCATTTTACATGCGATTTTGTTTTTCAGCCCGCAAATGTGTCGGCGTTATTTGGCCCGCTTAATTTTATTTTTTAAAATAAGTCTGGGGTGTATAGTGATTTTTAAAAGTTTTGCCGACTGGCGTTTTTTGGCGTCTTCTGAGTTTTCGAATTTTGAATTTTGACATACTAGTTGAAGAACCCGTCAACAATTTCGTATTTTTTATTTTGGGGTGCCTTAAATCATGAGAATTGGTGATAAAGAAAATGGAACCACCTCTTTACCCCAAAAAGCAAAATATTTTTCCTCTTTTGAATGCGTCCGTTGTAATGGACAAGCCATACAATCATTTTCAGACGGACATACACACACACACACATTAGCAAATTTGCAATAGTATAGCATGATTTTCAAAAAATGTCAAAATCTGCAGATATGATATCTTAATGTATAATAAAGCGCATTTAATGATTTGAATTCCCAAACGCCCCCCAAATAGGGGCAAAAACTATTATGACCGTTTTACGAAACCATGTATCGCAGTGTGTATGCGACATAATATTATATTTCTTTATTTTATTTTATTGTATGGTTAGTGCATAAGCATTAAAATAGTTGATTAGTTTGGTAAATAATGGATAGCATAATTAAGTCCTAATAGAAAATACGAAAATATATTAACTGGTATATGTTTATGAATAACCATAATATAATATTTGGATGTTTATCAGTCAAATAAGTAAATTATTATTGGGATTATTTATCAAACTCGTGCTCGTTGCAACAATTTATACAACAGTCCAAGATGAAATTACGTTTTACAAATGTTCGCCTCGGATTATATACATTTTTATTGAATTCGAAAATCAGTACCATAAAATATGTCAAACACATATTTTAATAATTTTGACTTATGTTTTGAAGTATTTTTAATGAAATTGAATTTACTATGAATGTTTAATTGCAATTACGATGGTCTTATGGGGAAATATAAAATAAAATTGCATATAGCCTCACAAAAATGTTAAAGAAATAAAATTTTGTTGTCGCAATATTCATTTATTGCTGAATTAATAAAATCGGCGTTAGACAAAGATTATTTATTAATATATATTCAAACAATCACCGATTTCTTTGCAAATTAGGAAATACAATGATTTCATATTTCCGTTCAGTGTATTATTATTATTGGTTAGTATTTCTATGGGTTATTCAATTTTCAGGAAATCATCAACTCCACCCTTTACTTAACCTTCTGCTTAATGCCAAAAATTGTTATTTAAATTGTGACCACAGCCGAGACATATAGTTGTCCTTCCTTAACAAGCATCAATCTGCGGTTTAGTTTTTTCGTTCAAGTTCATGCACACAAGGGATAATTGATGCATAGAATACAGAATAGCATTATATTGTGCCAATAGTGTTTTATTGCAATATATAATCATAAAAAGTTAACTACATAATATTACATTGTTCCATGTTATCACAATCGTATACAGAGAAATGCATCCGCACGTCCTTCTGTGTCTCACCTGTGCTTACAAACTCTCTTTTGCAAATTCATTTTGCAAATCAACTATCAGTGTTACATGAAGTACATTTTATTGCTTAACAAAATTCTTCAATGCGTAACAACGTAACAAATACTATAAATCGTTCAATTTTTGTGATACAAAGCTGATCGTACTTGTAAAAAATATTAAAACAACAATGGAAAATATTTGGTTGCGAATTAATATTTGAAGTTTATCCTACAAGTAATATTGGTTTTTTCCCATGGCTACATTAATCATAAACAAGGCACAGACATAGGCTGCCAATTAATTGAATTTCGAATACACAATCCGGTTATTTCTGATATCATACTTTTAATTAATGAGGAACAGCCAGGATAAATCCTCTTTACACGAAATCTCACAAGCGTCAAAATATCTGCTACCATAGGCCTAAAACATTCTAAACTGAATCAGGAATTACAATTAAAAATTTATAATTTATAAGGAAATATATAATAAGGAAATATATAATAAGGAAACACATATAAGGATAATTTGCCCTATGTTGTAATTAAATTGCAAACGTAAGGAACAAAATAAAACGCAAACACTCACTGCTGCATTCCTCATGAATAAAGTTTACATTTTCATTCTGTGAATCTATCAAATATTTTTAAAATGAATTCAGTCTGTGATTTAACTATTTTTATATGTGTGATTTCATTAGCAACTCCAAGTTTCGGAGCGATTCAAGTCGTCGGCCTGTCTAGTAATCCCGAT
>JABASD010004123.1:0-16763 GCA_019776165.1 Pogonognathellus flavescens
ACGACATCTTATATACTCTTTCTTTGCTTCATTGTGCATTTCCATGTAGTGAGATGACCAATTTTGTTTGAAAACTTCTTAGTAGACAGGTACGTGTTAAACATTAAACAAATAATGTTAATACGCTTAATATTTTTGAAATAATTCTCATTGATTCCATACTCGGAATTTATACTTGATTTTTTGAATCTTATGAATGTATGAATTGTATTGATTTACTCCTACCTACAACATTCTTTTTGGTTTATTGCAAGAAAATAACACAAAAGTTTACTTTAAATTATTGTCGCGATTATATTTATCTATATGTGCATGATGTTGTTATACAATATTTTGATGGGATGTAAAATAGTAATCCATCATATGTAAATGCATATCTACATTAAAGTGTGAAGCCTAAAATATAATTCAATAATTGCGTACTACATGTCGAACATAACCTATACATGTTAACTACTCAACTTTTGCCACATCTGACAAACGAATAAAACAGGTTGCAACAATAATAAATTTGATTCACTTCACATAATATAATATAATTATTTATCCTCATGAAATATTAATATAGGTTTTTATCGCTTTGTTTTACTCATTGGCTCACAAAACAATGAAGCAGATATCATGGATACCTATTAACTTATATTGTGTTTATTTACACAATAAAAGTTAATAGAGTAATAACAGATACCAATTCCATGGCTAACTGGAAATTTCTAATTTTAAGTTAGCTGTTTTTTTTAGATAAGTTGTGATAAAGACGGAGAGCGTTCAATGACGCATCAGAGTGTTCAAAATGGATATTAATGCGACGGATTTCCTTGCTATCATTAAGCTATTCTATCATTTATTGTGTGAATGACAAATTATTAGCTTAATATAGTACTGATATAAATAAATCTGAGCAGTTCGTTATATTGTATAGCGTTTCCTAATTTTTGAAAGTTAAAACTTCATGCAGCAAATATTAATTTTTCACCTTTGTACATTCCGTCTAAACTTCCCTTATATCTTCAAACATTGAATCGCCACATGTAGAATTATAACCCAGCTCAGCCTATGTGCATTATAGCAAGCAATGCTTAAATTAAAGTGACTTTAAATATTACTGACTCCTGCGTATCTATATTCTTTATGCCTTGTAAAGAGGTATAGCTGATAAATCTTTATTAATTAATTAAGGATTACAAATTGTTATTTCAAGTTTTTATCCTAACCGAGTAAAATAATACAACATGCTTTTGACTGGTCCTGACTGTAAATGTGCGTGGAAATATAATATTTGAGGCTTACTTTTCAGACAATGTGTTTCACACTACACTGTCTTGGTGCTTTTAAACCCAAATTGTTAAATATAACACAGTCAAAACTAAAATCAAGTCCTACGAGACCTCATGAGGTCTTGGGTTTGTACCCCATGTTATGACGATTGTAGTTATTTTTAGAAACAACACTGTTTCTGTGAAATTCATGAGTATTTAAACTAAAAAATACATTTTGACACAGTTGGCAGTATTTAACCTAAAAGAATCAGTTTTGGTTCAATTGTGAACATATAAAACAAAAGAATCAATTTTTGAAAAATTGTGCGTATATAAAGCAAATAAACGAATTATTGGTTCCACAAGCCAGAAAAAGATCAAGTTGCTTCCCAAGATTTCCTTCCTATTTTGACTTAAATAAGTATACTGTGTCCAGTACCACTTTTCTCAAAATCAGATTTTCTTAACCCTATGCCGCGAAAAAAATTAATATTCAGGTTGAAGATATGATAACTGTAAGCAAGTGCAAATAGGAACATTAATTTTATTCAAGTCAAAATAGGAAAGGAATCTTGGGAAGCACATAAACGAATTGTTTGTTCCATGTGCCAGGAAAATAACATATAGCTTCCCAAGCTTTCCGTTTAGATATGTTTTGAATAACCATACTGTGTCCAGAATCACTTTTCGCAAAATGTAATTAAACAGGAACAGTATTATTATTCAGGTCAAAATGAAAAGGAAATCTTGGGAACCAAATCAAATGAATTGTTTGTTCCCCATGCCAGAAAAAAGATCAAAGAGCGTCCCAAGATTCATTTTATATAATGAGTTGAATAACCATGCTGTGTCCAGTATCGGTTTTCTCAAAATGTGATTCTTTTTACTGCTTATATCATAAGTATATAAATAAACAGAGGTAGAAGCGGTATATACATTAAGTTGACCAGAAGCAGTGGCATTATATTTGCTAAGATCATGTAAATTAATAGAAAGTAGAAGCGGTGCTTCATTTTTGTTACTCTTTTTTGACTAGCGGGTAGAGGATAGTGCGGGTCGAAATTATCGATCCCGCACCCGCAGAAAACCCGCACGAGCGAAACCCGCACCCGACCCGCACCCGTAAAAGCTTGACAGATTGACAGACAGAGGTTATAACCCGCACCCGCAAAAAACCCGCAAAAAACCCGAAAATTTATAAAACTGTAGCTGTTTTTACTTCAATCTATTATATTTGTATCTAATTTGAATTATATGTGTAGAGTTATTTATAATTCGCGAACACCATCGTGCGTTGGTGGTTTGTGTTATGTTAAAACATCCATTTACTATGTAAAATACCAATTCATTTGTAAAAAACCCCGCAATTTTACCCAAGCTAAAACCCGACCCGCAAATTCTCAAATTTTCCGACCCGCACCCGCACCCGCACTACCCTCTACTAGCGGGTAGGTTTTGCCCGATAACCTCTGAACCATTGGAACGATTTTACTGAACAACGAACTACCATGCCCTCTTCCACATGTGTACCAAGTTTCATTCGTCTAAGTTAATGTTTACTCAAATAAACTTAGTGACAGACAAACAAACAGACAGATCGGCTGCATAAGACCTCGTGAGGTCCAAAACGGCTTGGTACTGTTTCTTACTACAAATATGTAACATAAGACCAAAACTTTCTGCGGTTTTATTATATTTGGGGCCCCCAATCTGCTGGACCCTGGTGGCACACACCACCTGCCACCATAGACGCTACGGGCCTGTCACGGTGTATAAACTACCCCATCCATTATCCTTAAATTCTAGGTTGATGAATTGGAAATAGTATGGAAATAAGACGACTACATTTTGCCTAGGGGTTAATGATATTATTGATTACTAGATCAATTAATTGAGATTTTTTTTAATCAAGTGTTATTTGAAGAAGACGAACTAAAGTTCATTGTTGACGGATAGAAAGCTCTGTTGAATAGATTACAAGAATCACTTGTTAAACAAAGGTTATAATATATACATAGTTTTACCTTTACCTGATGTACTACACCGAAATTACCTGTCCTTTTTTTGCATTGAATTGTAGTACTACATGCATGTACATGGTAGAAATTATTCAGCGGAAGGTTCCTTCAGTGCTTTCAGCGTCGAATTTGGAAGCGACCTTGAGCATCAACTAATGGGTTCAACTCAGTTGAATAATTTGCGGAAATGTTTTTTTTTGTCTCACTAAATAATATTTTAATTAAAGCATTCAAAAATATTGTTATGGACAAGGGCGTGCACATGATTTCTATTTGGTGGGGCTTACAATAAATTTAGTGCAAGTAAGTCTTATATTCACGCATAGCGCGAAAATATTATTTAAAAAATGTATTGCAAATTTATGCTAAAATAAGCCAAAAATGCACGGGCGTAGCGAGAACCTTTTTGCGATTGTATTATACTTTTTAGACAATATTTGCCTTTTTCCCGGATTTGAGGGGTCAGTGAATTCAGTGTCCTCCCCTCTCTCGGTACGTTCTTGGTTTTGAAAAGATTCTATTCATAGAAACCTAGCTATGTTCAATGTGTACTGAATATTTCCAATTGTAAAGGCCCTTAAATACCCAATAGGATAAAAGATTAAAATTCATTTTACTATACAAACACTTGAGGACTTTCACTTGGACTATGAATAAAGCATTACAGGGTGCAACGTCCTTTCAGTTGTGTCTTGTAGACTTTGCCTAAAATAGAATTATGTATAAGTATCTCACTACCTCGTATGTTAACTCTATTATAAGCCCAAAAAATTATTAGTCTCAGCTACTGGTTCCGGTGAACAACATATGCACGTATAAAACTTATTTTTTACCTTAACTTAAACTTAAAACTTACTAAGTCACTCTCGCAAACTCGCAATACATTGATTTTCTGAATTAAAATGTTTCAAATACGGAAAAGCAGTATAACCACTATCAACTTTTTATCTATAATTAGGATTTGCAATTTTGTTTCTGCAGTGAATTTATTATTAACTACTGCGTTGGAAGCCAAAGGTAAATATTTCACTCACACATTTTTATGTTATATTTTAACGAAAGTAAATATATGTAAGCGAATAAAATGCATATAGAACTGCTCTGCCCCGCAGACACTCAATTCATCTTGGAAACTAATCCCAAACCAAATGCAGAAAATTGATTACATTATTCACATATTAAAGTTTAAAAAATCATCATTTTAAATAAACATGTAGTAAAATTCAGTTCAGTATAGTTTAATAAAATATATTTATAGCAATATATTTTATTTAAAATATTTTACGATTTATTTTTCAAACCGAGCAGTTGCCAAAATTATCTTTTTTACACTGAAAATTAATTTCGTATTTGTTTGCAAATTTGTAATTAAAATCCAATTAAATCAATTTTTACGATTAACTTGCATAGACTGTAAACGCAGGTTAGTGGAATGATTTTTTCCTAAAGGACAATGCAACAATTTTAAAAAGTGAAATTCACAAAACAAAAATTAAAATGTAAGTTATTAAATTAATCAAGCTTATGTTAGACCGATTGTATTGATAAGTATCTATAAATTCGTCTTTATATGTATATTGAAGGAATAAACTTAAAAACGGTAGCAAATAAAAAGTAAATAATTTATGCAAAATGGTGTTTCACTTTTCCATCTGAATTTTGAATTTGATAATGGAATGGTTAAAGTAAGGTTATTTGATAAATCATTAAATAATGTGGATATTATTGCGATTTGATAAATCATTAAATAATGTGGATATTTTTGCGATTTGATAAATCATTAAATAATGTGGATATTTTTGCGATTTGATACTTGGAGTGTCGAAGTTTTCATAAAAGAAGTTGCATATATTTACTTATTAGTATATGTTAATAGCTTTCAAATGCACTTAAATCATGTCTGAATTGATTATAACTTGTACTTTATTTTATTAAATTTTAATAATCCAAACGGTGAGTCATTATCCAAACGCAAAATATTTTTTGAATTGTTGTCTTTTTTGAAAATGGAAATTCGCAACAGTCATTTTTAAGATTTTTGTATACAAATTCATTTTTACTAATTATTTCTCTTACCTTATACAACAAGTAAGCTCAAATTTAAATTTCTTTTATTGTTTTTTAGCATTGAAAATGACTGAAAAAGAAGTAGCTCATAAACCAAAGAAAGGCCCACTGAGTGTGATGTACGTTGAAGTTAATCTTAGTAACTTTCACAACGTTAATTGCTACAGTCTCAAATCCGGAGGCCCGCTATTTGATATCGCAATAATTTTTGCCTCGAATATCAACTATAACGTGAGTCAACAACGAGCATATCTACATCACAATGAAAACGTACAACGGGTACTCAATGATGTGGACACGTACATTCGACCTCTGCAAGCCAGAGGAACCAAAGTTCTTTTATCAATTCTTGGCAATCATCATGGAGTTGGTGTCTGCAATTTTAAAGGCGTAGGTGATGCCTATTATTTTGCAAGAGAATTAAAATACGTAGTGGACATGTACGGTTTGGATGGGATTGATTTCGACGACGAGTATGCAGACTACGGGAGTAATGGAACTGGGCCACGAAATGCTGGATCCTTCATCTATCTGCTTCGAGAACTCCGATATCTGATGCCGGATAAAATAATTTCGTTTTATTTTTATGGACCCGCTTCAAGTCGTCTTTCGTACAAAAGAATGAACGCTGGAGATTTCCTGGACTATAGTTGGAACGCCATGTATGATACTTACCATCCACCACAAGTTCCAGGATTGGATAGGAGTCGATTGGCTCCAGCAGCAGTGTGGGTGGATTCAACAAGTGCTGACACGGCTAAATCTTTGGCCAGAAGAACCGTTCTGGAGGGGTACGGGGTGTACCTGTATTATGACTTACCAAACCACGACATCAATTCCTACCTTTCAGGAATTTCGGAGCAATTGTATAATGGCACGGGGACGAAACTTACAAGTGGATGCCTTCAAGGACTTCGTGGAAACATGACCACGAGTCGAATGCGCGCTCTTGCTCTTGGAAGAATACAAAAGATGAGAATAAATTTAATGAGTTAAAAAATCACTCCTTAGAGCACACCCAAAGCTAAATCATGTATATGTAACTTTTATACCATTCTATAACTTATTTTGCGTTTATTTTAGTTAGGTACAAAGTAAAATTTTAAAATGCATAGTTGCTAGTGTATAATCGACATTCAAATGTTAGGTTTATGTCTATAAAGTTATTTCAGTGATATTAAAAAATGTGGCATTCTTACGAATCATTAAAATGTGTTGATAATGAAATTTATTTATTTATGGTTATCACCGTCGAGAAATTGTTGCATCATCTGTCACTCACATTATGTTACAATAGAACGGAGCAACTCGTTCCTACAAAGTTCACAATCTGTAGAGTAAAACAACATTATACTCTGCTGTTATTAAACATGAATGCTGATGTAGCTTATATATTTAAATGCATTATCGTGGTTGTGTGCATTTACAAAAATTGCATTCCATGCTATTATGTCCATTTTGGTATAATTATAAATGATTGGAAAAAGTAATTACATAGTTGGATCGGATGGTAACGAATAAAATTTAATTGTTTACTGTAAACAGTTTCAAAAATACTTTATTGAAAGTGGGATTATTTTTTCATTATAAAAAAAGAACTGACATTGATACATTGTCCACGTTATTGCCACTGGTCCTTCTTGAAGTGTTAAATTGTTGGTTGTAGAGAACTGAGCTATCACGAGGGAAGTTTAGTAGTTGTGACTTGGTGATAGCGACTCAGGGCGGAACACAAAATTTTATATGCTATTCAGTAAAAACAAGAAATCACTTTAACCTGCTGGAACTAAACCGAGAAATCCCGTATCCTTTGAGATTATATATTCCTCTGAACAGTATCGAATAACTCCCTTGTCATCTTTAAATACATTTCGACCAATTCCTTCAAACTGAAAAAACGTAAATTTTGGTAAAATCGCATCTTATCATAGAAAAATCAGGTGTCAGAATGTTTTTTACTGTTTTCGCAAGACAGATTGTTCTGTCAAATGCTTACGTTAGGACGGAACTTTGGAATATTGAGCTTTCTTCTCACTCCAAATGTTGAACCATTTGTCAATTTGTTGCAAGACCCAATAGATACATATTGACAACTGTCTTCGTCTACGTCGAAATAAAGTGGAAGAGATAAAACCGGAGCTACAGCATATGACGTATACAGTAAACGTGAAGTGGTGAAGTCTGTTTGAACAAAAAAGTATATACAGTACATAATGAACACATGCAACCAAAACTTATAAGTGAAATATTATACATCTGCGGATGATTTCATAACAATAGTTGCAAAATTTTGTTCTCCTTGAATTAACACTCAATTGGTAATTGAATTGCTTGAACTCTTACGTAAGATTAAAGACATCTCTAGGAGGTAGTCTACCCCTTTATAAATAATGCAGGGTTCCTTTTCGCAAGGAATTATTGTCACATTCAACTCCAATTAGTTCCCATTCCGCGGTTTGTCTGATGTACCTTGAGGGGAAAACAATCGGTCAAAATAAAATCAGAGATATGTAATCATTCAAATAATTTTGCTTTTGTTTTCTGAATATTTTGCAGAATTGACACTTTTGTTGTTGGCTGAATGTAGGATTGGCAAGCGAAAGTATCGCAATTTGAAATTCAATTCACACAATTTATAATTTATTACTATGGAAAATTAAATATATTATTGGTGCCTATTTGTTGATTAAAGAAATGACTATTACACAGCCACGTATTTTATTTTATTATGACACAACACATCAAAATTATTGTTTGAATCAAATTACACGTATGACAATTTAAATGATTTCTCTACTTATTGAGAGGCTTAAGACGTACCAGCCGGGCAATCTTTTAGTGTCACAAGTGTTCCCACAGCATTCGACAGCACACACATCGTAAGAAACAATACAAGTTTGATTATAACTTGCTTCATGCCACTGATACCACTCACGGTTAAAAGATAACTTTTTGATAATCAAATAAAAAAAGTATTTGATTTGAACAGAAATTTGTGCTTTTATAAATTTATGTGTGAGCTGAACATGCATACGGCGTACTAACCTTGTAATTCCAATCACCATTGTGATTCCAAATGAAACGAAAGTGCTTGAAAATTCTGACAATTGCATCTAGAATTTAATTTAGCAGCTAATAAACTTCCACCCATTGTTAATGACATACAATGGTTAAAAATGTTTTAATAGGTCAGTCGCGTAACCAGGATTGCAATTTGGGGAGGTCACAAATGGTTTGAGGGGTGAGGGTGCCCAAAGTGTAAAAAATTTGTTTTTTGAAAAAATTGTTCCGCAAATAACCTATCTTTTGGCCAGTTTTAGGGGGTGCCTGGGCACTGTGACCCCCCCCCCCCTAGATGCGCCATTGATTGATATCAAATTTGTTAATTTAAGTCAGCTATTGTTTCTGCGCTAATAAAATAGTGTGCCTGCTTTCAGTAACAGTTTTGTATTACTTAATTCCAAAATATTCTTAAAGTTCCGTGTTAACTACCTTAATACATTTGTTTTAGATATTGATTCAGTAGACTTAAATTTTTTCATCAAAATTTTGAGTAAACGTTCAACATTTTTTCTCAAACGAGTGAATAATATTGTACTGTATCGCTACATATAATTACACCAGATGTATTCAGATTCAGTGAAATTTATGCTTAAGATTTAATTATCAGTTATAAATCATAATTCATCTTAAGTCATGATTAATTATCCAAAAATTTAGGTTCGGCAGCATGTAAGTTACAAAATCTCATTTTACTCATCAACTAAATAACGTATGAGCAAGTATTTTGAAGTTTAAATTGTTTTGTAAATAACGCAAGTTTACTTTTTATGATTGATGTAATGTAATGGACGTTTTTCTTAATATTTATTGTTGTCAAAGAAGTTTTGTACCATTTTAAAGAAATATCAATATTGACCGTAAAGGTTCTCAACTGGCGTTGTATGAGCCATTTGGGTGTGATTATTTGCAAACGGAAAAGGATACATTTTTACTCGACATATTTATTACAATAAGTAGTTTTAAGAGCACACTAAATAGTGTTTGCATGCGACAAGTTAACAATCAGCCTGCATTAAATCAATTTTATGTACTAGTACTGAATAATATTTTACCGTGTCCAAATTTTTTAATTTTTAATGATAACCAAGCCCAAACTTGTATATTTGCACACTTCACGAAGCTCACAATTTTGGCAAACATTTTAGCAATACATTTATTCGTATCAAACATTAAAACTGAATATTTCACAAGTGGTGTATCTATTTATTAACTACGGGCGGGTTATAGGAGAAGGGTACATGTAGAGAGAGAGAAAAGATTTGTGAGATAAAAGATAAACATTTCTGCCCAGAACCTCAAATTTTAGAGACACCCTTGATTTGCACAAAAAGTGTTCCTAAATGTCTTTTGTGCATTTATATATACTTGATGTCATATATGATTTCAGTCTAATATGAATCAGCAGAACATATTAAACTTGACATATTTTGTGTGTATTGTTTTTGTTCTGAATTATTGCTGCACACCAGGCGCGTAACTAGGATTGCCATTTGGTAGGGTCACAACACGGGCACCCCAGGACCCCCCTCTAGATACGCCCTTGCTGCACACTATTGATTAATCACAATACTTTTACTAGTGAGTACAATGTATAGTTGGGTTGGCTTGGATTAATGCCATAATTAATTAGTTTTGTCCGTGCCAATAACTACTTAAACAAAGTAAGCAACATGTGCAAGTTTTAATTAACCACACCTTAAAAATTTGATATAAGCAAGGCCTAACATGTAGGACAGCGGCATACGGACATGTATAAATTGATGTGCATTAAGTCCCAACATGGTATTGGCCGGGTAAACACCGTTGTAGTCAAGCAAACATGTTCAGAATTTGTTAGAATTATACAAAAATATGCATCTGTCAATCATGTTTGGAAAATTCGTGGTGCACGTACACTAAAATGCATTTTGCAAGCTACACTTTATTACCTATTCCTGAAGGCATGCCTGAGTTACGCTAGTTTGCCCTAGTATCTAGCTAAATTATGCATACATTACAATGCAACACGAACAAGTTTTAATAAATGTGATTTATCATGTAATGTGTACATCTATACTGGAAAAGTATGTGTATATAGTGATTGATTGTTGTGTAGCAGTATGTATTGTTTTCTGTGATTGTATGAGAATTTTACTTGATCGTATGAGTAGTAAATCGTATGTTTGTGTAAAGATGAAATACGTAAATTATTATGTCCAGGAAAAATGACAATGAGTGCAAAGAGTACAAGTCCAGTTCGAGATCGTAGCTTATACTGATTTTATTATAGTTGAAGAGATCCGATTGTATAGAATAATTAGGTATGTAGGTTCGTAGTCATTGCATCACATAATACATTAAATCGTAATAGAAATATTATGAGTAATATTTATAAGATACATATACTAGTCTGCAATGATATATTTATAGAATATGTCATCTGAGAGCCTTGAGAAGTTGCACTTTTGCACTCTTGCACTCTTGGACTCATTCAGCAATTCCTAAGAGTAGGAGTTGCTTCCTGTCCAGTAGTGCAGTGACAAATATTCTTGAGATGAGAACATTATTATAATATTAACACACATGAAGTTCTGTTAATAATAATAAGTTACATAGGTATTACGAATGAGATATTTAGAGCATCATAATAATACGAAGATACGAATGAGATTATTTACGAGAACATCAATTAATACGAGTAAATTAGAGAGACTTTCAATTCATATGCTATTTTACAATAAGTTGGAAACTTCAAAGAAAATACATATAAATACTGAAATATTACTCTTTACATAACGTAACATATACGTAAATTACATTTCATGGTATGATGTCCGATTAAGCTTCACCGCAAATATAAATATACTCATGTGTTTAAAACGATACAATGCAACAGGTCAACAATCATCCAGGAAATACTACGTAATTAGGACAACGTTAATTAAAGTTTAATATTTGTCTCAGGAGATTGTAATTATAATAATTATATTGGGATTAGTCATAATAAGACCACAAATGGCTATAGAAGAAAGTAACTCCCGGTATTGGTAGAGTCAATAAGGGGACTAGGTAATCGATGGTAACCGGATGTCCGCGTATTTAACAATCGGGATTTGATTGATACTCCAACTGATGTCATATTTCATATACACAATTTATTTTTGTGTGCAAAATATGCAATTTGGAAATTAATCATGAATAAATTGTCTATGATGCTTTGATTTATACTTCACCCCTTTTTGTTTTAATTGCATATTTATATTAATACCATTGTATTTATGTGTATATATATTAACGTTTGTATATTATATACAATAATATATTTATATATAGATTATATGCATTTAATATTCCAACTAAGCTATTGACATCATTTCATGTATTGTATTGTCAAGTAATGTCAAAGGAACAGATTTGGGATTGGCAATGGCAAATTCCTTAATCACAAATAGATTAATTTTATCTCATTGGTAAAATATTCTGCGTTAAAAATCGTAAAAAGTCGGATATAAATTGACAAATACATTTTATGATTGTATTAAATTAAACGAATATTTGAGTGCAAGTAGGAAGTTTCATATTTTCAAATGCAAATCTTTAAAATTATATGATCTCTTAACTATTAGTGAAAGTTTGTTGTTAGATCTGTTTGTTGCTAAAAGCCCCAAAAATTGCAAATTTTTAAACATTTTGCAATTTTTCACGGCGTTACATTTTTTGAAAAACACGACTTCACATGTCTTACTTATTTTTTTGTGGACAAACCCGCGAAATTTCTTACTAACCGGTGAATGTCATTTTGATGAATTATACAACATTACATTGCTTGGCTAGATATTTTACAAAAATGACAATGTACTGTAAGGTTTTTCGAAATATATAAGCTGTATAAACGTTATAAGTTACTGTTAAATACAATGAGGAAAATGAGTTTTTTTTTAAATAAGGGCCGTAATAACACTTGGGGTTTAGTGGATGTTACATAGCATAGGTAGGCCCCGTAGCATAATATAGTGCATTGTATATTTTCTCTATGGGTTACAAGTTACAATATCAATTCATACGTTCTATTAAATTCATGCAATTAAAAGGCTCGTCGACCCAAGCCAATTCGGATTCGGCATTCGGACGTTATTACACGACGGCCATGGTCGACACTAACCGAAGCTAGTATTCCGACGTTAAATATTTGGTCGACATCAGCCATGTGTGTGAAGTTATACAAAATTTGGTACCAAATTCTGTACCAAATCCTGTACGAAAAAATAATAAGTGAGGAAAAAAACAAAAACCGGCCTGGTTTAAGCCAAGTGGGCAAAACGGTAAAAACTGGCAATAACCATGTGGGCTGAATGGTTAACGTCGGCTGATGCTCAGGGGCGGCGTTAGGCATAAGCAACATAAGCAGCCGCTTATGGTTTTAAAATCTAAGCATGAAAATAAAAAATGAAGATATTTGTGGCAGAATATTTCAAGAACGGAACAAGGAACTATCTAGACAAATATAATCTAACTATCTTGCTTCATAAATTTATTTCCGGTGTATGTATCTTATGCAAACTTTTATACAGTATAATTCACAGTATATATTTTAGCCAGCCAAAAATGTCTCACTAATAGTCAATTCTAGATTCAATTGTCCGAATTAGCTTTTGAAGTGTGTAATACTGTCACTCTAAACTCATGCCCAGGCCCGTAGCCAGTTTGGTGAGGGCACGTGCCCCCTGTGCCCCCCTCCCTCCCTACGCCCCTGATCATGCCTAAAAGTGCTCAATGTGTACCAATTCGCTCTAAAAGTGTCTGAATTTTTCTCAAGTAGATCTAGAATTTTCTCAAGAAGTTCTAGAAATTTCTCAAGAAGTTCTAGAATTTTCTCAAGAAGTTCTAGAATTTTTTCAAGAAGTTCTAGAGTTTTCTCATGTAGTTCTGGAATTCTCTCAAAAAGTTCAACAATTTTCTCAAGTAGTTCTAGAATTGTATCAAGTAGTTGTAGAATGTTTCAAGTAGTTCTAGAAATTTTTCAAGTAGTTCCGGAATTGTCTGAAGTAGTTCTAGACATGTCTCAAGTTATTCTAGAAATGTCTCATGTAGTACTAAAAGTGTCTCAAATAGTTTTAATACAGTATCAAGTAGTTCTCAAAATGTCTTAAACCATCCCAATTCGTTCTAGAAATGTTTGCCAAATCGTTCTAGTAGTTACTCATGTCTACCCAATTCTGTCTAGTAGATACTCATGTCTAACCAATTCTGTCTAATAGATACTCATGTCTACGCAATTCGTTATAGTAATGTCTCATGTCTACGCAATTCGTTACAGTAATGTGAGTAATGTCTCATGTCTACGCAATTCGTTCTAGTAGTGTCTCATGTCTTATTAATTCGTTTTAGCAGCGTCTTATGACCACCCTTTTCGTTTTAGCAGTGTCTCATGTTTAACCAATTTGTTCCACATCAAGTGTCCCGAATTGTTGCAACGAATTTTAGAAGTGTCGCGTTGAAGAATTTTCTGCGTTGTCTCTTATTATTGTAAGTGATTTTACTAAATTGGTTCATGTTGTTCTAGAAATGCCCAAGTAGAGTTTTAAATATTTTAATGTTATTATTGGGCTTAATGTTTTACTTAGATACAAACAGATTAGGAAATATTAAATTTGGTAAAGGTGTTGGAAGGATTGGGGAATCTTGCAAAAAAATTCTAGCAGCAAGGCCCGATCCGGAATAGTTCACACTGACATCGCTACTTGCTGGTAAGGAAAAGGTCTGTTTTTAGTTTGCTGAAGGTTTCAAAATGCCTAATGCCGCCCCTGCTGATGCTAACCAAATATTTAACTTCGGAAAACTGGATTCTGTTAGTGTCGACTTTGGCCTACGGGTAACATCGCCCGAATCCCAAACCCGAATCGGCTTGGGTCGACAAGCAAAATAATTACAATATCGATTTCTAAATTTATTTATAAACTAGCAATGTGGTTTCGTTTAACAGTTTGGGGTTTCAATTTGCCATTGTCCTAGTTTAGTCAAAAATAGTATCAAATATTTTAATAATTTTGTGTTTTTTTCATTAAATATTAAATAAATAAATTCAAGGTTATCCATAAATATTTATCCGGTGTTTGGCGGCTGCTAATTCTGAGGATTTCCAAACCATGGAACTACAAAAGTATTCATGAATGTGGAGTGGAACGAAAAAATGGTCTTTCACGTCAACTCTCTTCAGCCTGTGTCATGTTGAAAAAAATCGTTATCTGGGGATTAATGCAGGTGATGTGATAGCATAACCCCTATATAACATTTTAATGATATATACCAATAATAACAATTTTTATTTCATCATGACATTTATATTATTTCAACCAATGTCAGTTTCGCCGCAGAAAAATCAAATGAACAGCAAACATACAAATGGTTTGATATTTTCACTCATGAAACGCTCTTTGTATTGTATAATTGTATTGTATTGTATAAGCTTTATTGTCATACTAGTCAACCGAAGCTGATCTCCCCCAATAGACATAAAAATATATATAATACAACTTAGTCATTTTTAGTTTATATTTAGTCAACATACAGCTATTTTCTACAATTAATAATATGCTTACGTAAATCATTTTTAAACATAGAATGATTTCTAATTTCCTTAATTTTATAGGGCAAGGAATTCCAAGCAACTATTACCCTATACCTATATGATTTTTTGAATTTAACATATTTAAACACAGGTAATACTAGATCATAGTCACATCTACTAGATCGTCCATTAACATTTCCAGCTCTTTTATGAAACAAGGACACAATATTCAAAGGAAAGTACTCAGGATAGGTAAGAATGTTGTGTAGAGTTGTGAGCATTACATACAAAATCTGTTCATGGACAGTTAGTATTTTAAATTTATCATATAATGCATACATATTTGGATATTTCTGGTTACCTGCCCTCATTCGAGCAGAAACCTTTTTACCATAGTAGTACCTCTTTAACCCGCGACTACCCAAAGTCACTACATTTGTGGTTTTTCGATTTTACTCACTTTACTGTGACATAAAAAAATATATTTTGAACTGAATAAAAAACCTGGATTTTTGTTATTTCGCATTCACTGCAATCTGCATACTGTAAATTATTTACTGTCAATAAACTTTCATCTGAATTATTAAAAATTCAAACTCAACATCTGACGATCATTTTTAATCCATTTTCATGTATTTGAAGTAAGAATAAAATTGCCTTTCATAAAATCAACGTATTGACTTGGGGCTACAAATTTGGTTAATTCGATATAACACCCCAACTTACACACTTTGGGTTGTGGTGTGGATGGTTAACCCAGACTATGACTGCTCTTCGATATTGCTAGCGGTGTACCTGTAATTTGACAGTCCCTGGGTAGAGATATTTTGGGGGCCTCTTCAATCTAAGAGAAGCTTAAAATGATGATGATTCAATGTCAACACTATTAAATCTATTGTGAAAAATATAAATATTCGGACTCGCACTTCAATTTATCATCAAGTGATAGTGTATGATGAAAACAATAAAGCACTTTGACTCTAAAATGAAATATAATATATTTTGTTATTATTTGGCATCCGTTTTTATTACACTGATGTGAAAGCACAAACCAATAAAATGATGTACTTCTTTATAACGCTCGTACAAATCGGGAGGAGCCAGTGTGATAACTGTACCACACTTTTTTACGGACATCAGATTCATATAAACTTGGAATTCAGGTGTCCAATTTTAGAAATTTTAATGTCGATAAAGAAAATGATGAAATATTAATATTTCAAATTATATCGCAAGATTTAACGATTAAAGCAAGTAATTAAAAATCATAAATACCTGCTGCAAATGTCTTTAACCGCATACTCCAACTCAGCTTGCAAAAACCGTCGTTATATTGGAATGAATGCAGGTGGTACTGTAAAATGTGTAAAATACGCGGCATAGTGGCATATTGTATTAAATAATATAACATTGTATATTTGTATACAATGTTATATTATTTAATACAATATGCCACTATGCCATAAACCAATAATCCCTATTTTCCTTTCATCGATATCAATAATTGTTTAACGAAGATAATTTTCGCCATAAAAAAGTCGAATAAAATGCAAACCTACAAATGATTTGGACTTCCCACTGATAATACAATACGCTCTTTACTTTAACCCACGGCAACCCAAAGGGACTACATTTGTTGTCTTACGACTTTACTGGGAAATAAATTATTTTTCTTTGCAACGATTTTTTAAATTTAACTAAACACTCCTGCTACATTCCAAAATTTATTTAAGATCAGTAAACTTCCATCTAATATATTAAAAATTCAATAACAAAAAAAAATTGTTAATCTCAAATGCGTCTTTTGTG
>JABASD010004124.1:0-16761 GCA_019776165.1 Pogonognathellus flavescens
TGTTATTTTTATCGCATTCAAAAATCAATTATCCACTTATATGTAATTTGATGTAGTATGTATATTATATTTATTACAGAAATTTGACGGGGCTTCCAGGGGGAACTGGTGGATACTTTTACAGTTTTGAGGAGGGAGCATTAAATCACAACCCTCCTCAAACCATTTGGTTTAAAAAAAACTTTACTTATTCAGGGATTGTTGCAAACAATAATCCTGTTTGGGATTTTGAGTCGCATAAAATTCAGAAGATCTATATACCATGGGTGGTCTACGGGGTACATACTTTAAATTAATAAACTTTGCTACATATCCAAATAAATTTGATGTTTTTACCTAAACTGAGCTTTTCTTTTGTCAACAGATATATAGACTTCAGTTTTACGAAAAAATGGAGGATGGGAGAAATGTCAGTATTTCAGGTTATTGGGAGGAATCAACGGCTCTGCTAGATTTGGTAGAAACCTCCTGTAAAACTTCTAGTCCCTACAAATACACGTTTAGATACTTCACTTGCTATTTGCATTGTACTCGTGGTCCAGTATGATGGACAGGACACCTGAGAAATCTTAGAGAGAGAAAAAACCTCTGATACATAAAAAACAATCTTCCGATTTATTTCACAGTCATTATAGTAATAGTAGTTTATTCTTATGATAATTAGTGCTACGGTCCTATAGATGCTCCGTAGAAGCTTAAGCACTTATAATTGATAAATCAATGTTTTTGAAAATAGTAAAGACAGCATGTAATATTGGAAATAAAAATATGTAATAAATGTTACTGTCAATTCTAAGTAAAGATTAAAACCACTCAATCATTTCTAAAAAAAGTTCTAAAAATTCT
Organism: Pogonognathellus flavescens; assembly: GCA_019776165.1. Lineage (NCBI taxonomy): Eukaryota > Metazoa > Arthropoda > Collembola > Entomobryomorpha > Tomoceridae > Pogonognathellus > Pogonognathellus flavescens. The sequence continues at coordinate 847 of JABASD010004124.1, forward strand.
TAGTAATTATTTTAGCACCTGAACAAATACTAATTAAAGATTGTCAAAATCGTGTATCCTATATAACATCCATGTCATGTTTATACAATGTAGGTTATTTCGACACTCAAAGATGTGAATATAAATTCTTAAATCGCTCATATATTTTACCAGGTACGCTACTACGCCGCTACGAGATGTGTATGAGCTCATTCCATTTTGCAGCATCAATTTCGCAAATACATTTTTTGCTTAAAAATTTCTCTTCGACATCTTTCGGCTTACCTGTTTGGTAGAGAGTTCATTGGCGACATTGTTTGGACTTGTTTTAAATTTTTTGTTTTTCCGGACACCATTTTACACATTTTGAAGTATTTGTCAATTTGTTGAGCCATTTTGGCGTTCCAATTGTGATTAACTGCCTAACTACAGTATGTTTTGAAGTAGTGATGTGTTGCTTTACATAGATATTATGTGTTATAATTGCATTAGATCAATCAATCAATCAAGATGAATAAATACTCATTTTAATTAACTGCATTAACATCAGTACTTTGTAAATAACAAAAAATTATAATCGATAATATCATGTTATGCTAGTTTATAAAAAACCGAGATCATAATGTATCTGTAGTGATGATGGATTCATGTGCAGCCACATTCCCATGGTGAATTGAGATAGCTTTAATATTTATTACTTAATGACACAACTTGAAACCTTTCGTAGACTAATTTCATACTTCAATACAAATTGAAAATCTTTTAAGACTATTTGGAACAGATGGAAACAGTTATAGTACCACAGGAGAAAATTTGAGAACTTATATAGTAACCACTGATCATACATAGAGACAGTTATTTTACTAAGGACTACTGGACACTCCACCAGAGCTAGTTGACTTTCGGATAAATAATTTTTTCACTTGATAAAAATAAGAATTCAGAAATGTTTCTGCCTTTATTGTATTGTATGCTAGCAATGCATTCATTTTTCAATTCACTATCGTCGTTTATCATATGCCACATGTATATTTAGCGTGAGACTGTCTCACCGTTGAAAACTATGATTCACGTTGATTTACTGCTACACAATTGAAAACATTAGCAATATCATACATATTTTGCAGAAATGTGGTTAAGGTGACCCCTCTCGAGCAAATGTAACAGTAACGTCACTCAGCCACTCCAGATGGAGTGGGCTTGGATAAATGTATTCTTGTGACATATTATATCTGATGTATGTAGTCTTATTTTTTTCACAGTTGTTAGTCAAACTTTCATTTAGTAACAATTCTATGAATGAAGCAATTGCAATATGAGTGCTACCGGTAAAGGAAAGTAATTAAATTTTGACAAGAGCATTTAAAAGCTCTGATTTATTATGTTTTATTTCCATATTATGTTAGACTATTTTTTCGTCTATTTTTACACTCGTAGCACATAATGGTATCGCCCATATATATTTATCCGCGAAAATAACTGATTTTTTCATTTCCGGCCATCGGTCAAAATCCGAAAAAATTGATATTAATTTTTTTGCTTTTCAGGAATACATAAAAATTCGAGTCCCTGCTATTTTTGAATCCTAGGTACGCTATTTTCTCTTATTTGTGCATATCATTGCTAAGCCACAGTGGGTGACTGATAACCGTTGGTAAGTTTTATGTATATTTTGTGTAACTAACAAAGGTGTCCAATTTTTAGCGTGTACATGTTGGACTAATCAAAACTCTGAAAGGTTTATTTTAAATTTATTTCTTTATACTGATTGTGAGTTTATTCGGTTAGCCTTATGGTAGGACTTTACCAAAAGTCGCCCCAACAGCCACATATAGTCGGTAAAAACACTCTTGAGTTGGCAGAATTGGATATCATTCCAATGACTGTAAGCTTTACACATAGTTCATTGCAGTTGTTGTTATTAATTGTCCGATGAATTAGTACACATAACAAAAATTGGTTCAATTGAATACACACGATGAGACACGCTAAATAAATTGAATTCTGTGAAAATATTATATACAAAAAAATATTTTATAATATACTATTCCTTTTTGTTGGGTACCTTGTGTACATTTCTGTAAACGCACTAATTAAATGTTAGCCGATAATATCAATATTTTAAAATTGATAATAATATCTATGACGCAGCAGCATTATGTGTATAATTCTTTCTCATTCATTTCAGTTAAGTGTGTTTAATTAATAATAAATACAAAAAGTTTAGCATTATGTATAGTATTGTGGTGCATGTATTTTAATTTCTTTGAAATTGTATGATTCAACACTCAACAGGATGTGGCAAATGATAAAAGAAGTGATTATTTGTCTCCGTCTTTGAGTTTCTTAATCACATTGCATATTCTAGCTCTAAAAATAATTAGAATATATAAACAGCAACTTAATGACTGTAAACTCAAGAAGAACAGATACATTTTATTCTATAGGTTTATACATATAACTTTCTGTACATATTATTATTGTCAATGGAGTTTCGTACTTTTGCACTATTAAGTAGAAGAATCTACTTTATGCGAAAGTTCTGTCATTACTACATGGCTTAGAACATCTTAGGAAATAAACAATATAGCTTTTTCGAAATATGTACACAGATATGGAAGTAAAAAGTATAAGTAAGCTTTAAAAGCGAAGCAAAATTGGCAATCTAATATATTAAATAGTGAATTAAAACTACACTAAACGTTAAATAACTCTTTATGTCACCACATTTCCTAGAAATCAAACGTAAATAACCGCTCTACATTCGGTTATCAAATTATATTTCCTGTTGCACTGACGAAATTCGAATACCTCAGACAACAAATTGTAATGCAATAAATAGACTACAGCCTCTGCTACGATTTGTTATATTTATCTTTATCTGCACACTTCCTCAAACACATTACGGGAACTACAGTCATTCATCTGCAAATAAACCAGTGAAAAACGAATGTAAATATATATGGCCATTTTTTAATACTCAAAATAATAAAAAACCTTACGACCAAATAACAATATTTCAACAATGTTGGAATTCAACAGTTAACTCTGCGTCTTCTATGGTTGCTCGTAACAAATCAAACTTCGTCAAACCATATTTAATTTTTTCTTTGAAAATTGTAATGGGTAGATTCAATGCTATATACACATCAGTATCAGTACATCAGTTCAAGCGAAAGCAGAATCGTAGCCAGGATTGAAATTTGGGGATAGGGGTGCTTAGCAGAAAAAAATGATATATATATGACTTAAATTTATGCTTATAAATGCTCATTTTCGAGCGTGGCGCGAAAAATTGGAGCAAAATTGGGGTTAAATTGAACCAAAAAACACAAAACTGTTATTTCGGAGCAAACTTTTATATTTTGACGTTATTTTTATGAAAATTGCGAAAATATCTAGTGTAAGTTTACATCTTCTGGGGGTGCAAGTATACCCTGTGCACCCCCCGGCTACGCGCCTGTGTGCAAGTGTCAAAGGTCACGTTCCCTAATTAAAACATTTTCGAACTTATCTACACATAGTAGCTTAATGGAATGTGTATAAATTTTGAATACCTCAAACTGTTCTGAAGTTATCGTGAACATATTCAGACAGACGTACAGACATGAGAACGCTCTATACCCATATAGATTCTTACGATGTTCAATACTAAAGTACGAAAGAAAATTTGCCCATAGTGTTCATCTTAAACATTGCGACTACTATCAAATCTAGTAGAACGAACATATAAAAAGTGCAATACAATTAATTTTATTACTTTGACTTACTGCCATTTTCATTTCAGTTTCAGATAGCAGCACATGCATAATTCATTGAAAGTGTCTTGTTTGTAAATATTCAAATTAAGAAGTATGTTGCGTGATATAGTACGAAAACACTTAACCTACCTAACAGAAAATACAATAGATTTAAATTCGATTCTTTTACGAGCTTTTACTGAAAATATTCTTACTTTAGATGAAAGGGAGGCAATGGTGAGTAGCATTATAAATAATGCCTAATTTGCATTATATGTAATTGTCAATTGTGCATCACAACTCTTTTTCTGTGGCTATTTTGTTGCAGCTATCAAGAACGACAGAAAAGGAGAGGTGTTACTGTTTCTATCACTTCGTTATAAAAAATTATGTGCCCAGCGAAAAGCTGATAAAGGTCTTAGATGCATCTGATAATTTCCACATCATTGAAATATTTAAAAAATACCAACAAGGGACAGATAGTCCTAGTGTCTCAAACCAGTTCAGCATTAAAACATTAAACTCACATTCAGACAAAACCAAAACAGCTAAAAATATTATTTGGTTTGAAGTTACTAAACAAGAAGCGAATTTTGTAAACCGTAAGCAAACAGAAGACTTACACGACCATTTTCAGAGTTATACAAAACTCAGCAACAAAACTGTCATGCTTGTTAAAGGCGAAAGTGGAGTTGGAAAAACCGAACTGGTGCTGCAATTTTGTAACGACAGAGTGAAAAATTTCCCTGGGAATTGTGTATGGTTAAATTCCGAGGACTACATTGATTTCACATTGGCTTTAATACGTTTGCGTTCTAAATTGCTGGACACCACGGACATACCTATGAAAATTTCTGTCGGCCAAATTCTGGAAGAATGTTTTGAATGTCTAAATAAATTAAAGCGCCCTAAAGTCGTCGTTTTAGACAACGTCAAAAAACAGGGCAGACTATTCAAAACAATAAAAAACGTCATCAATAGCTCCATTTGTAGTACGATGATGATTGTTCTTATCACCAAGCATGACTCGTTACGTTTAAATCATAAATCTTTGATACAAAGTGCTGTGGAAAATTTTTCAGCTGAAGAAGCGGAATATTTCTTTTCAGTGAGATTAGATCTTAACCCATTTCTGGAATTAAAACTGGGCAGGGAAATCTGTGAAGTGCATAGAAATATGCCATCCGAATTGTAAAAAGCTGCAAACAAAATTATTTCATTAACCGATTCACAAAAAATAACAAAGCTTAGCGCTATGGCCATATATTATGAAATAATAACTGGCAAAAAAGAAACAAGTGACGCACCTAAATCGCTGACGGGAAATATCACCACAACAGGTAACGGTTTTTTTAATATGATTTATTATAATAATGCCGGTTTTAAAATTTTGTTTTACGCTGCAGAAATTGAAATTGGATCTGGCGGATTTGCAAGAGTGTATGTAGTCGTTAATAATGACGGGACAAGCGTAGCAAGAAAAGATGTTTCATTTAGACGGTTGGACATTTAAATTTCTTTTAAATGGCTAGGCACACAGCTAAACATGAATTAGATATTCACAAACACAAAAGAACAGTATTTTAGTGATTTAGGATTATTAACATGGTAGTGTGTGTTCTTCGTTTGCACACACAAATCTAGAGATTTATTTTTATTTCGGTCAAATGGTCCTGCCAAAAGTTAAACAAGAAAGATAATTTTAGTAATTATAAATATTAATATTGCGAATTAATTCAACTTCGTAAATGGAGTAACATAATTTAACAGCAGCAATAGACACAGCATAATATACAAATGACTATGACAAAAGCGCTGTCTGTCTAACTCGTTCCAGGAATTGAAAACCGCCGTTTAGTTGTCCGTAAAGATTGTATTCATGTTTTGTATCTTCAAAAACTTTCGTACAGAAATTTCATTTTTAAAAAAACACAAATAACAAAAAGAAACATTTATATTTATTTTTAGTTGATTTTATACAACAGGTTCACGGACGAGCAGAATTCTAAAATTTTGAGGGAAGTTCACAATTGGCGAAAGTTGAATAAACACGAAAATATTGTGACTATCTATCAGCACACTTTGAACGAAGAAAGTAAAATTTTGCACATATACATGGAGTATTTTCCAGATGGCGACCTTAATGATTGGCTCAATAATAAAGAATTGCGCAATGTTGGTTGTGCAAAAAATATTTTTCGCGATGTAATATCTGGGCTGTTCCATATTCATTGGAATGATATGATTCATCGCGACCTAAAACCTCACAACATTTTGTTGGGGAAAACCGGGCATCGTTTAATTGGTAAAATAGGAGACTTTGGTTTGTCAACCGATTCTAGTCTATCAAAGGCTAAAACATTAGGTAATGGAACAGAATTTTACATCAGTCCTGAACAGGTATTTGCTTGGAACTATTTATTTTTATTTAACTAACTGCACAAGTGAATGCTTTCTCGCAATAAAGTAATTTGATTCTGTATTTAGCGAATTACAAACGATTATTCGTGTCCGACGGATATATATTCTGCAGGAATAATTTTGTTCGAAATGATATACTGCGAAAGCGGGAATCGCTCTGATTCGGGCGAAGTAGATCCATGTTACTATAAAAAATTGACCGACGTTAGTGACCAAAAACAGTTTCCTGACAACTTTGTGGCAACAGACCACGAGGTAAGTCAGTTTTTTGTCAGAAAGTCACGTAATATTATCAATAATATTAATGTTGTTGCATGCCGTCTTTCATTGTCACATTTACATCTATGTAGAAAGAGTTAATATTGGAAATGGTGGACGAAGCAAATGTACGACCGGACGCTCAGATAGTGATGCAAAGAATTAACGAGTATTGGCTTGGAGATTTGTCTATCTGAAGAATTTTAATTCCAATGTAGCTTTAATTCCGGTATATCATACACATTAAAATACAAAACTACTCAATCATTTGAGTCTTACGGTTTTTTAATACTGAATAGCATCAATATTATGATAGTTATTTTAAAATTGAATATGTATTAAATTATAAAAGATTTGTGCAACATTTATTTTTATTGTTCCTGATAGATATGAAATCCGGTCAAGGATGTACTGAGATAATCGCACTAGAGACCCGTGCACCTCCAACAGAAATCATGGGTACGTACGTGAATCAGGTGTGCTTGGAATAAAAAAGTGTTTTATTTGAAAATTTTCCAAGTATTGATTCAATGATACTCCGAATAAGATTAATTACAAACAGTTTATAAAAAACTTAATATTATGTATCATTGTATTATCGTGTTATGGATTGAAATTTCAAGCAAATATTCATTCAGTTTTTTTTATGTTTCTGTATTTTTCTTAGCCAATGGAGGTATCAATAAGCTAATAAAAACAATATATTGTAATATCGAATTATATTATTTTCAAATATAATGATGTTGATTTGATAATTGTAAGTGTTTCATTGTCGTAGGCAGGATTTTTTTACGGTTTGTACTATTGTTCAACGATGGCGAACAACCACAAATACCTAATTCAATTTACCTTAAAACGAGGTTTGTTTTTAAAAATTAGGCCCTTTTAGTATAATAAGAATGTATTTTTTGAAGATTGCAAATAGTAACTGTTGAAGTTGCTCATACGATGTAATGCTTAAATATTTATGTGACTATGCACGTAAGTGTTTTGTCAAGAAGACAACAGAATTCTGCAATTAAATGAATGAAACGTAATTTTACAAAACTAAATATTATTAAGGTGTTTTTAATCATATGTTACATACACAACCAACAATTTGTCTTTACGATTGACTTATGATTATGAAATTGAAAAATCATTTATTTAAAAGCTTAAAAGAATGATACAATGGAATAAAATAATACACTACAATATTCAGCAAACAAGGCATGCAGTATTATTATAAGTAATTTGCAAATTGGTTTACTATATTTGTAAAAATTCCAGACGCACAAATCTTTGCAACTTCTGCCATCTGCTTCCAAGTCTCAGGGTCGTTCAAAGAACTTTTTATTACTTTCATAAGTTCCAACCAGTCAGTTACTGGCAGATTGCAAATAGATTGCCCAGGCGTAGTGTAGCACCCTACATGAGAATTGAAAGCCGTCGTTTTAATTTGTGAACAGTTCGCTTGCACTTGTCCATTGGCAATGGGAACCAGAACATTCTGTAGACACATCATCGTAGACATTACCCAAGATTGTCCTTTTTCGGAAAATCGTTGTATATTTTCAGTGAATTTCAGGCAGTACTTTTGTCCATAACCAAGAGCGTAGCCATTGGGGCCACAAGCCACTCTCTGCTCAACACATCGGGAATAGAACGAACAATCATCCTTTATTGGCTCACATGTTTGGGAAAATACGGAGCTACAACAGATACTAATCACCGAAAGTGTTATGACATAAGAAATATGTCGAACCATCTTTTGTTTGCTGAAATTCTGCAATTTAATAATAAAATATAATAACAAAATCTGTTGATATTAAATTTTATAGACGACTAATTTAAATACAATTGATGACAATACCTGCAATTGAACGCTTGGTTTTTAATTTAAAAATTAATTGAAGCAGCTTAACGAAATGGTTGTAGTGAAAGTGATGTTAATTGACGAATATATTTTGAATAGATTTGTCTTGGATTATTATCTGTGAAAAACAATTCAATTTGCGGTTGTTTACGCTTATTCACTATTCACATTCACTATTCATGGCTCCAAGCTGCTGTTTATAATTAGAGTCAATTGCTTTGTTTTGTTATATTGCTTTACAAACATTATTTGTTTAAAGGGGATAACAGATAACTCAAGCTGTTAGTCACTGTCATTTGCATATTGCATACCTATTTTGATATCATTATCACTGACTTCAAATGTGTGTGGTGGACCAAATAAAGTATTCACATAATATCCGTCTGTGTTCATAATAAATTATGACTGCGCATAAACTGCTGATATTAAATATTATGTAGCAGCGCTACATTAAACGAATAATAATTTTGTGTCACAATGTCTGTGGTATATAGAAATATTTATTTTTTCAAATGCTGTTGTAGGTATATGTTATAGTAGAATGTTTCTAAGTACAAGTATTCAGAGTAGATACTTACCATACTTTTGTTATAACATATAATGACACATTTGGTATCATCAACACTTAGGATTTCAGATTTCCCCTCCTTATACATACTCCCTGCAAAAAATATCAATAATAATGTACAGTGCAAAAGTTGCTTATGTTTAAAATATTGTTTCATACGATTATTTACTCAAGCAAAGTAACTCATGTTGGTGCTAAATGTTTTCATCGTGTGTATGCAAAATATGAAGATATCATTGTGATAGTGATAAATTGATAAGACACGAGATAATGATTAAAAAACTGAATCAATATTGCCACTGCACAAAAATGCGGGTGACTCACATTGATATGCGCAGCTATACCTAAACTAAATATGGTATGAGTGTGCTACCGTTAAAATTAAGCGTAGTAGGTTTGGGGTCATACGTTTGTATTTGATAAACAAATTCCATTTATTTTAATGTTACCAATATCGTCATTCAGAATAGCTGAAATTTGCTGATGAATAATGTTCGCCGAAGAAGGTGCATCTACGTATGAGCTTACCGAGCTTGAGCAATTACCTCCAGCTTCCGGAAAATGTATTATTTAGCAAAAGTTGTGACCGAAGGAAGAAAATTTTGTAATTTCTGCTCTCTGCCTCCCCAAATGACTTGAACATCCCAATACAAAATTAACAGATCGATGACCAGAATAAAAAAAAATTACAATGACAAATTCAGGTTAATTATCTGTTTTAGCTGCTTTATAATCTATTTGTTTTGCTGAATCAGAAATCTATACCATTATACCAACTCGTATTTCAAATCGAATGAGACAAAAATAAATTTTATTTTCATCAGTTTCCGTATACACTTTCATTAAAATCTAAAATTGATACAAAACTTATTAGTAAGCATTCTGAGAAAAACTTCACTCTTAATTCCCCACAACATTATTCTGTTACGTAATAATATCTATTTACATCATTGGCCCAAAATATTACAAATGGTATATACATACGCTATACTTTCTATATACGCTGATTTGATAAGATCCAACCTGCTTTTGTTCCAATGTTGAAAAATAATTAGTGAAGAAGGTCAGGACCATTTTAGATTTGATTTTTTTAACTATTACTTTATAGTTGGCAATAACAGTTACTATAAAGTAAAGAATATTTCAAACTGATTAATTTATAATGATCAAACATTTGTGCAACACCTAGGAGCTAGATGCTCGTAGCACCCATATAAAAACAAACTACCATAGTGGCTATAGAAATAAATCTTGTTTCTGAATCAATTTTTAATGTGGAAGAGGTAGTGGTTTCAGTCTCAGCCGTAGTGGTCTCAGGAGCTAATCCTGGACCATGAGTACAATGCAAATAGCAAGTGAAGTTGCTTCTAAACCTGAATTCGTAGGGAATAGAATTCTGACAAGAGGCTGCTACAAAATCTGGCAGAGCTGTGGTTTCTTGCCAAAAACCTGATACGCTCTCATTTCTCCCATCCTCCATTCTTTCATAAAATTGAAGTCGATAAATCTGTTAACAAATAAATGACCCATTACAAAAAATGTTAATTTATTATAATTCGTATACGTAGCAAATTTTTCACGATTGTATACCCCATAGACCACATATGGTACATTGACTTTGGTAATTCTATGGATCTCAGAATCCCAAACTGGATTACTGTTTGTAACAACTTCTGAAAACGTAAAGTTTCCGTCAAACCAAATGGTTTGAGGAGGATTGTGATTTAATGCACCCTATTGAAATCGGTAAAATTAGCCGCCAGTTCCTCCTGGCAGGCCTGTTATATTTCTAAAATAATTTTATATAAATGTTAAACATGAGAATTATATTTATATAAGTGGCTAATCCAAATTTTTAATGATATAGCACTTACACATCAGATAGATAAAATTCAACCGATTCTCCATTTTACAAACTGGAGCATTGTGAAACCAGCAGAAAACCCACAATAATTTTTATAAACATTATTAAGAATTTGCGCAATTGGCAAACAACCTGTTAGTTAATTATTCAGTTTAATTATCAGCCTTTGAATTTTTCATTAACAAACAATCATAATTATGGAAAAAAGTCCGAATAATTAAGAATTGTTTTTTCGTTGTGTGTACACACGTTATGACTATCTTTTTAAAATGCTACAACTTATTATACTCATTTTTATAATTTACGTTTGAAGTCACAAATATTTTTATCTAAATCTTCTTTTATGATTACTTTTTAATCCCGACTTAAACAATAATTGTTCACTCACAGATTTCTGCGAAATCATAAATAATATCACGCGGTGACTGCTGACTACATAAATCTTTATTGTTCGCATTGCGAGTATTTCAGTCAACCATACTCAAACTTGATGACGCATCTATGTAAGTGCTGAATCATCAGTGAATATAACAAACCCAAATATACAATTTATCAACTACATGTTCCAATCGAAGAAAATGTATAGTGAACTCATTTCAAATCAAACATTTTTTTATCTAAATCTTCCTCTGCCTGAGATTACTGTTAATCCGGTTTTAAACAATATATTTTCACAATAATTGAGGCAAGTCCATTTCTAATGCCAGGCGATAGCTGCTGACTATAGGTAAGTCTTCATTGCACGTTTAGCTAGTGACTCATTAAATCTTACTCAAAATAATGAATGAAAAAACGCATTATCTAATTAATTTATTCATTATGACGAGATTTATTTACCTAAACAGTATTATTAACTCCACCATTAAACAATAACAGAGAATTCAAAATATAAGGAAGAGTATTCGACTCCAATATACATTTTTTGTTCATGCATTTTATTATTGTAGCTATTCATTTGTACTTAGATAAAATCTTGTGAATAATTAATTAGTAGTGAAATTGCTGCAGTCAAAACTCGAAAACGAAAGTAAACTTTGAGACTCCCTAATAACCCAAGTGGTGGTATAAAAATGAAAAAAATTAATGCGTTAAATGCGACATAAATTCTTTAATAATTGTACGCTTATAAGTCACAGTGACCAACAGTGTGTGACGAAGATCTTGTGGGCTTTACCTACGCCAACATCAGCCATAGACGAGTGGCCTTGACGGTGGATGTAATAAAATTTAATTTAATTCTTTCAGTAGTAAAGTTATCTCTACCTATAAAACATTTAATATTGTAGTAACAGTTTTTACAAGAAGTGAATTATTTAAAACGACATGCGTAATAAATAATAAAACACATAGGTATACATATTTAGTTTTACATTAGAATGGCATAGACAATTACTGTACTTGTAGCATCTTACAATTACTCTGCAAGAAAGTTATATTTTAGAGAAGCAATTTTTCTCCATTAAAATGTAATTTGTCAGTTATAGAATTAAAGGTCCACCGAGCGGTTGACCATTTTTGTGCTGGTTTGAAACATCTGTGAGAATTTAAATCTATTATTAATGGCGATTCGTTTAAATGAATGTGCAATTCTTTTCTTCATCGTTTCAAATATTATTTCGAGCGTTTCGTCTCAAAAGGAAAATAAATGGACACATGTACTTCCATTGGATAACGGGGTTAAGGTGCAGTGGAATAGTGACGACTCGGAATGGCTGACAATGGAAATAAGTGCTCCGGTTAGCGGATACGTAGCTGTAGGGTTTTCCCCCAATGGAGCAATGCAGGGCAGTGATATTGTAATGGGGTGGGTGGATTCCAACGGTCAACCGCAAATTATGGTAAACCATCTCAACAATTTTTTTTTCAATTTTAAGTTAATTTAAATTGTCAAACATTTTGTACGAAATTCGGTTAAATCATGAACACAAAAGAATACAATAATATTTTGATAATTTTTTACAGGATTTATACGCTATTGGAAATCAAGCTCCATATGTTGACGAAGTGCAGGATTATGAATTGCTCTCAGGTAAAGAAAAGGATGGAAGAACAACTATTTCATTTCGAAGAAAATGGAATACATGCGACGTGGATAATGATATGAAATTAGGGGTGAGGATTTTTGTAGACTTATATATTTTTTTATGGTTTAAAAAAGTAAATTTTGCTCATTTTTACGTCTAACTCAATTGGAGTAGACTGATAGTTCCAGGATGATATGGGCTGTGAGCGACGAAGACCCGGTTGATCGTAAACCAAAATATCACGGAGAACGCAGAGGAGTGCGACGAACTTACATCCGCAATAAATCGCAACACTCACAATTTCCTGATATCGCAAATAATGACCCTACCGTAAAATTTTGGGATGTGCGAATGGATCAAGTAAGGCATTATTTACATGTCACTCTTGCTACAAAAGAAATTTATTGAACATCATATCTTGACTTAACCATTTATTTTGTTATATTATTTTATATCGTTTTAGAATGTTATTGAAGCTGAAGACGATATTTATTTTTGCAAAATTGCCAAATTTCCAAAAATGGCTAAGAAAAACCATTTAATCGGGGTAGGGAAATTTTACAATAATATTTATCATTTTAAAAAAAAACTAATATTGTGGCAGATTCAAATCACCATGTAATAATTATTTCCGTTAGTATCGTCCTTTGTTGCAAAAAGGCAATGAATTCAGTATCCATCATATAATCATGTTTGAGTGCCAAGTGCCTGTAGGAGAAGATACTGTGAAATTTGACAAATACTCTACTGAAAAGGGAGGAAGATGTTACTCACCGAATATGCCTCCAGAATGGGGACAGTACTGTACAGTAATTCCAATTTTATGGACTGCTGGTTCTGAAGGCACGATTCAAAATATTTTCGATTCCACAATTTTTTAATTTCATAATAAATTTCAACAGTTTTAATTTTAAAAATACATGATAAAGCAAAGCTAAAAAATGTAATATTTTGCGTTATTTACATCTAGGAAATATGTTTCCTTCAAATGTTGGAAATGCCCTTGGAGCAGAACACAGAGGAACAACGTATTTCATGTTTGAAGTTCATTACGATAATCCCAATCTTAAATCATGTATGCAAATTTAAAACATTATGTTTTTTGAAATGTGTGATATCATTTTTATACCAACTTCAAATATTGCTGTTTCAAGATTACTTATTTTCGTTTTAGTTATGGATAGTTCCGGATTTAGACTATTCTACACAGATAAATTACGAGAGAATGAAGCAGCGTCAATTCTTGTAGGAACAAAAATTTCCCCCTTTCATGTAGTCCCTCAAAAAATGTCTTCCTTCACAACATTAGGATATTGTACTTCTGAATGCACTTCTCTGGTATGATAAACTGTAAAACTCTCTCTAAATAAACTTTCATCATTAAAAAATATTAAACAAATTGGGGAATATTAAAAATAAATCTTTAAAAAAGTAATTGCAAGTCATATTAAATTGTTTTAATATGAAGACTATCCCAGCGAAAGGAATAACTGTTACTACAGTTCTTCTTCATGCTCATAGAGCAGGTAGAAAAATTACTCTTCGTCATATCCGCAATGGCAAAGAACTGGCACCATTGGCCCAAGAAAATCATTACGACTTTGATTATCAACAAAGTCGAGTGATGAATCCTACCAGAAAAATTTTACCAGGAGACGAGTTAATTACAGAATGTGTCTACAACACTTCTACAAAAACCAAACCCGCTTTTGTAAATAAAACTTTTTTGCGTTTTTTATTTTCATAAGTTTTTTTGGATGTTAATGCTTGCATTGTTTAGACTAATGAGAAATGTTTCTAATTTTTCATAGGGCGGACTCGGAACGCGTGATGAAATGTGTATGTCCTTTGTTTACTATTACCCTAAGATTGAACTCGCTGAATGTAAAACTCAGCAAGAGTTTCAATCCTTCTTGGATGGATTAGGTATAACTAAAGTCGAGGGAGATATTTTAAAAGAAATCAATATGCCATACAAACCAACGTAAGGTTTTTCTCATCTCACACTAATAAAACAACGAAATTATTATTTGTACTTCTTGAAAGCATTTTAAGAGATATTTCGTAAGGGACTTATAATGCATTTATATTTAGCAACGGACAAACTGTAGATTACCAGGATAATCCTTGGTACCTCAAAAACAGCACTTACAGCAATTCCCTTACAGCTTTAGATGCGATGAATGTTGTAGATTCGTCATATCGTGGACATACAGTTGGTGACGTCATTAAAAAAGAAATTAACTGGGAAAAAGAAGGAGAGAAAATTGAAAAGAAATGGTTGGAAGGCTCACAATACGCATTTTGCACTGGAGCATCTAAAAAACGATTTCCTTTGAAGGTGTTCAAGAGAGCAAAAAAATCCTCAATAGTATTTAAAAAATAAAATAGAAGTTGTGAACTGAATTATTTTAAATCACATTTACAGAAATTCATTGTCAATTTTCCAAAATATCAGAAGTATCTGGAACCGCAAGATCCGCAATGTGGACAATCCATGGTAAACAATAAAATTGGAAGCAGCGAATTTGGCACGAATTCGGAAACGTACAGGGCAAGTACGTCACCTGGTGGATACTCCAAGCGTTTCTCCAATAAAGGAATTTTCTTTGTTGACGGCTTTATCTCTTGGGAATCCGAATATCCCACTTTTGATTCAATAGGAAAAAATCTAAGACCAATTTCTTACTATCAACGAATAGGACTAGGACTGAATTCGTTTGACCCACACTATCAGTATAATTTTCCACAACACAGATACCGTTCAATATCTCAATTCCCTTCTCAGTCATTTTACAGAACTCCTCGTCTTTATCCACATTACTACTCGGGTGATTTCTATCAACCATGGTGGGGATAAAAAATTTTCCGGCCAAAAAAAATGAATATTAGTAATGATATATTTTATTACGTCTTCTTACTGTTTTTGATTGTAAACGACGAAAAGTACTTATGTACGTTTTTGTACTACTATTTTTTATGCGAAGGGGTTTAGATTTGATATTTTTTACTATTGTTATTTTATTCTCTGAGCTTTATGTGTTTAGTAATAAAAGATATCGAATTAATGATATACATACGGACAGACCCACGGAATATCCAGTTTATGTATGAAATTGGTGAGACAGAAGGATAATTTTTCGTTGCGATGTAGCCCCGTTCTCTCCTACACAATGTGAAGCAAACTGTGGAAGCCGACTTCGGCA
>JABASD010004125.1:0-16760 GCA_019776165.1 Pogonognathellus flavescens
CAAATAGACATTACTTAGGCTTCGGGTCTAGATTCAATAGGTAGTATATGGGGAAAATAATATACTGTAATACATACACCAACACCGACAAACATTTTAGATTGAATTGTATTTAGTAAGTAAAGGGGTGCAGGCTATTTTGGACTTCTGAAAGGGAATATCAATAAGTGGACTAACTAACTATAAAGGCCATTCATCTCAGCCCAGTCCTAGTGTTTATTATTAAAAAAGGTACAAAATTTCAATGGTACATGTTCATGCACATGGTTGATGTTATAATACAAGAATAATATTATTACAAGCAATTCCGACTCAAGATTTTATATTTATCGTATGTACCTGTTACTCAACTCATTCATAGACAAATAACTGAAATAACCAAATTCCATATTATAAATAGATTTTTACAACCGCAATACTTTTTGGAGGACTGTGAGTGAGCCCATAAGCTTGGTGTTGGCCTGCTGCTGAAGCACAGAAGTTTTTCATTTCCGATATTGATCCAGCAATATTTTGTAAACAACTTTATACAATCTTGGACTTAATTAACGGGTAAAACAAATAATTCGATATATTCTAGAGTTGCTTCTATAAACACAATAATTTATTACAGTTTTTGCTGTACTTTTCTGAAAATATATTTATTTTATTCAATTTATTGTTACAATTACAATTTATGACAAACAGTTAAATATTTTTGTTTGGAAATTACTAAAATGAATTGATAGACATTTTGACTTACCAAATTGCAAAGCCACTTTACTTGGCATGGTTGTGGTTTTTGTAATTCTGACTATTACATAACATTACGTAGTACTTACTAATTATCGATTTATGAACAATAGATGGATAATATTTTATTAAGCGAAGCAATGTTTCTTAAGTACCAGCAGGGCAGAGAGTTAGAAGGATTAAATGGCATTTATATTTTTAATCATGAATGAGTGTGATTGAATTGTGAATGTTATGAATGACGTGTGAACTGTGACTTCGAATGTTCAGTCAAGATTACGTACCTAGGTTAAACCCGAATGTGAAACAAAACAATAATTTTCTCTATTCTCTGATGGAATTTAGTAATTAAATTAGTAATAAAATTAATTCATTTTTCACAGTGATACTGGAAAATAATGGAAATCTGGACCAAGGATATATCTGGAAGATAACAATTGATTTGTTGAAGACACATTTACTATTACATCCAAATGAATGAATTAGTATCCGAGAATATTTCAATTACTCCAAGGGACAAGAACTAAACAATCTACAATCAGGAATATAAACAAAGTAGAATATAATACACAAGTTAACCGTAATTTATAATTGTTTAACTAGTGCCCTCCCCCGCGTATTCAAATATTTTAAACATGTTGGAATGTAAGCAATGTGAATTTTCTTCGTCATCAGTGGCTGACTTTCGTCACCACATGTATAAAGAACACAATGCCAAAAAGCCAAGATTCCACCGTTGTGAACGCTGTTTAGAAAAATACTACAGTTTTGACGAATTGGAAAGCCACAGAAACACTGGCAACTGCTCTCAAGTTCAGTTACCAACTTTGGATGATGGCAGTGGCAATGAACAATCGTGTATTTCTAGCAGCGACCCTGTAAATTCAAACCCCAGCAGTGAGATTAATATCCCCGTGGAAACTAAGCCTGAAACTGCAAATAAACTACTTCCGGACCTGAAATTAAGACGACTCACTGCAGAAAAAATCGCGACTCACTGCAGAACTGTTGTAAGTTCGGCAAATTCTCGAAGATATTTTATCTGCCCATTTTGTGGAGGAAAATATTCACATCGGTCTTCTTTAATTACACACATAAAATCTCTGCACGAAAAGTTATTCCAATTCAAATGCTCTTTATGCAACGACAACAAAGAATTCAACGGAAAAGTTTTATTGAATAATCACATTTTATATCAACATACAAATGTGCGACCTTTTATTTGCAGTCTCTGTGGCATTAGCTATGCCTATAAAAGTGTACTGATTACTCACATACCGTCATGTTTGAAAAAATCTTCTTCAGGAACCGGAGATGTGGATTTGAATAAACGTTCCAGTCTAATGGCCTACGTCACCGAGGAGAAGATTGAAGTTCCTTGTACATTGTGCAAAGCCGTTTGCTCCAACTATTTAGCGTTGATCGAGCATATGAAACGTCACCGAAATGTTCAAACTGTCGGAAAAATTCAAAATTCTCCCAAGAAGATTCCAACACCCGGATTATTAAAGAAAAAAAGTGATGAAATCGTGTACGCTTGTAAATTATGTTCTAAAATATTTCCCAACTTCCGGAGGCTGAATTCACACAATAGAAGAGCTCACAGTGCCCCTGTCCCTGTGCGGGTTAACCCCGTTGGAGGAAATGGCAAGAAGTTTATTCCTGGATATATTAAGCGGAAAGTGTCCGAAAAACCAAGTGCTTGCGAAATATGCTCCAAGGTATTTTCCAATCTTCAGAAATTAGTGACACATAAACGAATGACACATCGAATTTCATCTGGCATCAAAATGAAGGTAGTTAATGCGCGTCCTGTGAAAGTGAAAAAACTACAGTCTACGACGCCCAAAGAAGAATGGCAATTTTGTGAATTATGCCCCAAAAATTTTTCAAATCTTCAAAAACTAGCTACTCATAAAAGAATGACGCATAAAATTTTCAAGAATAGGCCAGCTAATGAAGTCCATAAAGTTATTCCAACTAATGAAAATCAGAAAGATATGCCAACTACTATTGAAGATGAGAATGATATGCCAACTACTGTTGAAGTTGAGATAGTTATGCCAACTAATGAAGAACAAAAATTTATTCCAATTAATGAACACCATGAAGTTATGAATGAATACGAGAATGTTATTTCATTTCCAGAAAATAACTCACTAGATGATGTTTGTCCAATCTCTGAAAGTTTCCAAAACATAAAAAACGAAACCATAAGTATAATAAGTTATCTATAGTAATTTCGTAACAATTTGAACAATGTAAATCAGATACACTTCATTCCCAGCCTTCATTCGCATTTGATATCTTCGGGAAACATATTATGAGCAAGATTTTCTTCTTTTCACAATGACATTGTAAAATCGGACCCTGACATTAAAACTTATTCTAACTGTGTTACAACTTGAGACTTCCTGTAATAGTCTGAGTCTTACAACAGTTCTGGATTGAAAACTCCATCTAAAGTTTCCTGCTTGAGACTCCGGTGAAAACTTTTTCCCTTGAGACTGCAGTGTAAAATTTTTTCGTTAGACACCATTGTTAACATTTATATTAGTTTGTTACTGGAAATTTATAAGTTGTTTGTGTTTTTGACTGTGCTACTAAATATTGGGCGTTTAAGACTGACTACCTATATAGAACTTAACACTGGTTGTACATTTGAAACTATCGTCTCAAGTTGTGTGTGTTTGTAATTGAAACCTTATTTACTTTGTTTGAAGTTCTAGCAAATTGTTAAATGTTTCGGAATGGAGTTTTTCAAGATGTAAAGTCAAGCTAAAGTAATACTGTTCTGTTATTCAGTTTATATTTTGTGTTGCGGAACTGGTACAGTACACTAATTTCGATGTTAATATTATTTTTGCCTTTATCGCTTTACTACTTAAGCGTAAAGAGCTTGGTCACTTTATTTTTCTACTTTGAGACTTTTAAGCGAAAGCAGATTGTCGGAACAATTCAGATTTTGGATGGACATTTTAAAAATTCAAAGTAAAGCAGACTGAATTATAAATGAATTTTTCTACCTCAGCTTATTATTTGGAAGGCGTTCCTATACGCATTTCGTTTATCCCTGATGAATTAACAGTTTTTCGTAAATGCAAATAGTAACGATCTCTAAATTGCGGTTTCGAACAAAATTCACAACCATAATGTTTTTTACTGTATTATAATGAATTTTTTATCAACATGATCAAATTTACATCGCATTTAATATTTGTATAGTGAAACAGTGTTGTTGTAATAATTAATATTTGTGCAAATTATTTTAAGAATCCGATTATGTAACTGTTACAACGTATATAGCTGTTATATTTTGTACTATATTTGGAGTAATTAGTAGTAGTAGAAGTAGTTTGTTTTCGCCAATAATTTAACATTGGTAGAATATGCCTGTTGTGGTTGAATGAAGCTGCTGTACTTAAATATGAGTCAACAGATTTGAAAGAGTGCAAAAATCAACAGTCATTGTATACTGTTAATGTTAATGAATCTTTTAGTTGTAATTACATATAATGAGCTTCTTTTTAATGGACTTCCTGGCATTAGATATACAGAGATTGTAATACATAATAATATAGATATTGTAATTCGTTAGAAAATATTACTTAGATCCTGAAACGATCCCACAGAAAGTATATCATACAGATAAATACCTAAATGATTGGTAAATAAATAAATGATTTTACATTCGTTATGTCCAAATGTTGTAATTTTGTTATTAATATAAAATACATACCTAATTACTAATTACATTAAATGCAAAATAACTCTACAAATAATGTTACTTTCTTGCTGCATAAGACCCACAGTAATACCATTGACTGATACCTCACTGGTCAATATTTGTTATGTGGTCGAGGAAATACGAGGCAGTTGTTTAACCAAACTGACGGGTTTTATCTTTATCTAAATTGTAATAGTAATAATTTCCTCCACCTCACACATGTAAAGCATGAGCTTAATTAATTAACCTTTTACTGTGTATCATACTCTTATTAAAATTAATAAGCTTACGTATGCTACTGTACTTTATAATTGTCATGTTTAATAACTCCATACACCTACGTCACTAACTTTCATGTGAAATACCAAGTGACCGTAAAGTATATAATGCAGTTGAGATAAAAGTTCTTAGCTCAAACTTCCCCAGTAAGTTTATATTGCATTTTGCAATATAAACTACAGAGCAGTCAGGGTATCAGAGCTAATGGTGCAAAATCAATTCATGTAACATACTGGGAGGGATAATTAAGATATAGTGAGTGTATTAACTGATTAAAATATGTGTTACTGTCAAATCCATATTTTTCAACATATATGCGCCATATGCTTAAATTTTTTGATTTATGGTGTAATAGTAACCTAGGCTTTAGCCATAATATCGTAAATAGTTTATTCCATAATTTAGGAATATTTATTTTCTATATTAAATTTACAATACACATTTTACTAGAACTACATACAGTTGTATTTATATGATATCGAAATACATGTGTCCATATATGTGATGTGTGTCATAATTTTCGTTGATTCACAGAAAGACAGACAGACAGACTTAGCGTTGCAATAAAGTAATTTCTGATACTTAACTTTTATAATGGCACTACGCAGGATGCTTGTGGTTTGTAGCGAAACCTTTTTTAACAAGTATCTTGCGATACTGGGTAAACGAAAAAAATTGCAGACACAAAAATTGCAAGAAATAATTTATTTATTTATAACTGTTTGAACAGCTGCCTGCTACAAATATTGTATTGAAACTCGCTAATTGATTTATAAACACAATGAACTGTCCAGACTCAGCAGGTGTCCCTGCCTTAGAGGTTATAATTCCCAGTGAAGCTTTTAAAATTTCTCTTGTTTTAATTTCAGCTCCTTTAATATTCCTCATCATTTTGGGGAATAGTTTGGTTTTATTGTTGTGGTTTATCCACGAGCCACTGCGAACTCCTCAAAATGCTTATTTCATGTCCCTTTCATTTGTGGATCTTCTCACCGGGTTGTTTTCCTTCCCGTTGACTGCCGCTTACGGATTCAGCGGTAGTTGGAACTTCGGATTAATATTGTGCCGCATTTGGTCCGCCGCGTACTTTTCGCTTAATGCAATCAGTGCCTATCATCTTGTGTACATTGCTGCAGACCGATACCGTTCTTTGACTGAAGGCGTTTCTTATTTACAAAGAAGATCCATGGCGTCTGTGGCGGAGGCTTTAGTTGTCATTTGGATTCTTGGACTTTGGGTCAGTTCGCCTTCACTTTTTGATTGGGAAAACTCGTCCATCGACCCTGGCGCTCAAATTCAATGTTTTGTGAAAAACACCCCTTACTTTGTTGCACATGTTTGGTTTACATCATATGGATTTCCAGCATTCCTTATTATTCGCATATACTATAAAGTATTTATGGAAATTAAGAGACGGCTTGGACTAAGGAAAAATTGTGAGCCATCCAGTAATACGACAACATATTCTTCAACTGAAGACACTGAACAGGGAATCACAGGTAATCATAGTAAACAATAAATCAATTGTAGCGGTGTGTAAATGATTGATTTTAATTACTAAGCTAGCAATCGGTGAAAAGAATTATTATCAGCATTTTTAAATTATCTCGATGAAAAATCAACCCAGAGTTAAATAAAAATTATGACATTTTCAACTGAAATTATTTTCCTGTTTTTTAGAGTGAACAGCAAACTTTTTTTAAATTTAAATAAAAATGTCAAAACACGTTTCTGTCTTAATGTTGATTACAATATTAATAGAAAAAAACCATGTGCAGCAGAAGATGTCGTAAGAAAGAAGCATTACCCAATTCTGATTTATTCTGCAAATAAACAACAAAATATTTGCACATTCATGAAATGATGGACGATTTTTTAAATTGGATCGGTCCAGTATTGTATTCATTAGTTACTTCGTTACTAATATGATTTCTGCTGGAGTAAAACCATACATTTATTTTACAGTAACATTTGTATATTTTTTGCAGATAACTCATCATTACCTCGAAGTGGACTTCATGGCGTTGTAGAAGAAGTTTCGGAAGCCAACAAACGGATAAGACTTTCACGGGAGAGGAGATCGACTCAAACTGTAGCAATTATTATCGGTGCATTTTTGATTTGTTGGGCCCCATGGTACTTGTTGACTTTGTATGATGGCATTGTGCCCACAGGTTATAAAGTGCCTCCAAATGTGTTTATGCTTACAGCATTTTTCGGATTGGCGAATTCTTGCTTCAATCCTATCGTTTATGCCTTAAGAGTTCCAGAGTTTCAGTCTGGACTTAAGAAAATACGCGGTTACATGTTAAACAAAGCCGGTGTATCCGGGTTATAATTTAAAACACAACTTGGAAAACTCAAAAGCTATTTAAAATGACAAATTGTCTTATTTTTTATAATTTTTTTGTTCAGAGAGAGAGTACTTCCTATAAGTCAATCAGTATTTAGCAAAATAAATGCTAAGATTAATTGTTAACTCTTTTGGGAATAACCGACAATGAAATGAAGTTGAACTGAATATCACAACTTGTAATGCTTTCTTTTGATTGTTATTGTTGTTATCAAATGCCTAATATTTATGTTAATTTAAATATAAGTGTAACATTGCTTCTAGATAATAAGAAAATCTTTTGCCAGTTTTTAATTGTTTGATGTTTTACTTTTAGCTGTAATAATATTACAAAGTCTGATTAGTATTGTTATTTAGACTTATTTTAAATATTAAATTAAATTAATCGAAAAGTATTTTCCCATATGAAGGTATGTGACATAATTTCAATCATGTGAACATATATTAAAAATAATTTTTTGAATAATAATAATAAACCGGTTAAATACCGCAGAACAGACAGACAGACCAAAAGTCATTTTTATGCAAGAAACTTACGTTATTTTGTTATTCCCAGTTTTAAATAGCTTGTTTGCGTCCATGATGTTTATTACAATTTGTGGTTCTAGGAATATTTAATATTTATTATGTGGTAATATACTTGTCTATACATAATGTCTATATGGTATATTTTCGTACTACTATGAACGAGGAAGTACTAAATGTTCACCGCAATCACGTAAGTATTAGTAAGAAAGTGATTATGTCAGTGCCCTAGTTTCCTATCGGACAAATCCATTATTGCAATGGCACGCAAAAATTTAAAACATGAATGGAAAAATCATAAAATGTAATTTCATAAACGATAGGAAAGAGACATTTGCAGTACATAATTACCAATGATGCAACAAATATTATTTTGGTATTCCGAATATTAAATCACAAAATTGTTATTCGGTTTCCACTGAATCTTAATTATGTTGTTTATTGTAAAAAAGTGTATTATTTTGTGTGAAATTTTAATAAAAAAGATTTACCGATTCTAAGCCTTTTGCTTTTCTAGTCTCATAACGCCTCTTTTTGTTCGTACAAACGTTGCTCTATTCAATAGCAACCAATAAGTGATGTGTATTTGACGGCAATATCGACGACGTATGATTATAAAAAGCAAACTTCATATACTAACGTAAGTATACTGATTGCGAGTATAATGGACGATGCATTGTCGAAACCACAGACGTTTGTTTACTTAGGTACAAGTAGTATTGGATTCAGGAAAACTAAAGACAATAATAAACCATTCAAACATGTTGTAATAAAGTAGCGCAGGAAAAAGGTCATAGGTCATGAAAGAGTTGACCAGTTGACCCCATTTGCAAACTTGACCTCCGCTATGCCTCATAGATTACGTATGAGAAGTTTGAACGAATTCTGCTTATCTGTTCGTTAGTTATTGGTGTCACAAATCAGTAATTCTGAAAGGTCAAAGGTAATGAAGGAGTTAACCGATTGACCCCATTTACGAACTGGACCTTCGACGGGACTCAGAGATCACGTATGAGAAATTTGAACGAATTGCGTTCATCCGTTTGGGAGTTATAGCGATCACAGACAGACAGACAGACGGACAGGCGTAGACACCATTGTTATAAAGTAGCTTGCGCTACTTAAATTTCGATCGCATAAAATCATAACAAATAGTGTAAGGATATAGGTAGTGGTAGTATTAGTCAGTTAAGTAACACTGAAGTTATAATAAAATATTTGTATAGGGACTAAGGGACTATACAATAAATGTGTCGGCATTGTATGCGTGCGTGTAGACTATATGTGTCGGATTTAATGGAAGTGATTAGTCTACTGTGAGTCTATGCTTATAAAGATAATGCATAGTATAATTTAATGTGTGCAAGATATTATCAACGACTAACACGACAATTGAAATCCCCAAATATAAAGAATTAAGAAAAGCTTACTGTGTAAATACTTATAAGTAGGTATAAGCGATTAAACAAAAGATTCACATTATAACAAGTATGAATATTAAATGTCTTATAAATGTTAACTCCTAAATGAATGCAATTTATAATAATTCTATTCTATTAACTCGTTTTTTCGTGGAAATACCAAGTTTCTCCTGTTGTCGTATATACCGATTTAAAATCCAATAGAACAGGTTCGTTTTTTATGCGTCTTCTCTTTCGTTTGACGTAAGAAAACAATTTATTGTTGCACGACACTCACATCACAGTGTACCTACATTCATCAAGGTTCACCTGCGAGTCAGAAAAATGTCCACGTAAAAACATAATAGTATTATTCCGACATAATACCTACCTTATTAATTCCCCCTAATGTTACTACACAATGAATGTTCCGGAAGTCCGGAAGAATACTAACTACAATATTTTATTAGTCAGGTGAGAAAAATAATTTTTCCGTCGATTATTTCATGGAACGTTTCTGTAGTTAGGAATTATTTGTGCTTTCGTTAATGTAAATGGGAAAAATACTAAAATGCTAAACATTTACTAATAAAATATATACTAGAACTAAAGCAGCATTTTATGAAATTGATGAATTTGGAATTAAAGCTTATTTACAGATAATAATATTTTCAAGATTTTCAAACCCTATAATTTGTTCCCTAACCATTTCTTCCGTGAAAAAATCTGTCTGTTAGCTATCACCTGTAAAAAATGTAAGATCGAGCAACCTTTTACCCTTAATATACTGGTTCATACTAGTTATTAATGTGGATAGTTTATAAAAACTAGAATAATAATTATTAACCTCTGCCAGTACAACGAAGTGACACCTTGAGAAAAGTCAGTTACAGGTTGCTGTGCAAAGAACAAATATTTGTTATTTTATTTTACCCTATAACTTTGAAATAGTGGGAATCCGTGGTGTTTAAAATTTCAAAATAAATTGACTTTTCAAAAGGTAATTAAAAATACAGACTAACACTTACTAAACGAAACAGATTCTCCATAAATGACATTTACTGAAATTTTAATTGTTAAAATACATAATCATTATTTTCAAAAAGTGGGTAAAAATAATATGATATTAATGGTTTGCAGAAAATGGCACGAGTCATGTTTTTAATTGTTGGAGTTTTTCTGCTGACGAGTGTGATTATGACGAATATGGCAACGGCTGAGGAAGACGAAGTGCCGTCTTTACTTTCTCGACTTTTCGAGCCTGAACCTCAATTCCCTTTTGAAAGATACCATGATGGTGGGGAAACTAATCAGTTTCATCCAAGAAACACACGACAAATTTTCAATCCGAACGGGCAAACAGGTTGCTCCAATTCACGATATTGCCCTAGAGGAGTCAATTCCAGAAATCAATGCTGTTAAGAATCTTCGGATCATTCGATAAATATATTTAATAATTATCTAACTACTTATATTATTATACTTCCAATTTGTTAACATGAGTGTATAAAGATTTATAATACAAATAATAACCATTCAAAACGGATGTAATAAAGTAGCGTAAGATACGTTGTTACATATGCTAAATCACAGTGGTTTATTTTTGTCAAGTGATTTGTCAAGTGATTTGTCTTGAACTGTCGTCAAAAGAAACTGTTTTGACAAACTGTGAACGAGTTCAGCTGAATCATTGTAGAAGTACTGCTACGACAGATACACAAACAGACAGACATAACGTTCCTATAAAGCAGCTTCCTCTACAAAATAAATCATATTTGGCCGTCTTCACTTCCAAACATTAATACAATTAACTTCACAGTATTTAAAATGTAGTGCATTTTCGAAGCTGTATTAACACAGTAGTCATTCTAAAAGGTCAAATATCATGAAGGAGTTGACCAATTGACTCCATTTTGCATGCAGTTCCTTATTTTGACCTGGAGATCACGTATGCGAAGTTTCACTGAATTGTGTTAATACGTCCGGGAGTTATAGCGGTCACGGACAGAAGGACAGACGGACGGACGTAGACACCATTATTATAAAGTAGCTTACGCTACTTAATCATTATTATCTGCACTAAAGCTCATAGAGTTGTTCTTCTTTTACTTGTAATTAATATAAAAGTCATTTAATACATATTATTAATTATCGCAAGATACCTTAAGCTAAAAGGATGTATGTCCGTCTGCCTGTTTGTCCGTCAACACTTATCTAATCCTGAGAACAACCTCAATTGTGTCTGACGTAATAAATACATGAAATGAACTTTACAACTCTTACTTTCTTTCGGTTATGAATTCTCTCCAATTCTAATTTTGAATAATTTTGAAGGAGTAAAAGCTTTTTTCCACTTCAGAAACACTCGATTGTCATTAGAGTCATATATCGACAACATAAAAAAATATATATACAAAAACATTGAGAGATAACAGAAATTAAACCACAAATGTAGCACTGCGAAAGGAAGTAATTTAATTTAAGCACTTTGTACGCAAAAGGGTAATTGTTGAACTCCTCTTTCAACAATGACATAATAATGAGCAAACCAGCTCCAAAATCAACACGATTCCCCCAACATAAATAACATTGGCAAATATCGATAGCATAATACATTCAATGTTGTCAATTGTTTCGTATGTTTGTTGGAAAATATTGCTTTGCAAGTAAAATTAATATGAATATAATGTAAATGTTAAAAAGAAAATATGGAATTAACAATCATCAATCAAAACCAGATAAATTTAATTTATTATTTTTAGTTAATTAATAAAAGTGAAATTATTCTGGAGGTATTCATTCGTCTTACTGTCTTACCTCTCAAGCGTGTAATTTTGTAAGTTTAACAGTGTGCCAAAAATACAGCCTGTTCTTTGAAACATAATATGGTATGGACAATGAGATGTCAATCTTACTTGAATAAATATTTATACAGTACAGAATGACAAAGTGAAGCTGGTAACTGTATCTAATCGATTAACAAAGAACTTTGCAAAATGTAGTGGCTTCAAGGGCTTTTAAAGTTATGTAAGTAAATAATTGAGTGTGGCTAAAACAAACTGTTTGCTGAGAGGACATTACTTTTCCATTAAGTTCTTTCATTATAAATTATCCCATTACAGCAAAGATCTTACGAAACCCCGGATAAGCGTGCATTTGCATGATTTTTTATGCTGTAGACCAGAACCTAGACTTTTGGATCTTAAAAGTTTGCCTGTTTTTAAGAAGTTCATACGCAAAGTAACATGTTGGAATTTTATGCTTATTTTGACTTTTCGCACGTATTTGAAAGTTTGAGAGCGTTTTTCTACCTTTCTATTCTATTTTGAGGTTTAAGTGGTCATTTTATTGCCGGACACGTATATTGGTTTAGCTAAACATCTTCTGGTTTCTTTAACATGCAAATTCAAAGTGGTTATATTTACAATCACTTTATATTGGTATTTATTTTGTATTTAATTTAATTTTACATCGTATTTTTTACAGCAAAGTACATATTTCGCATTTTGATAAGATATTGCGATTTGACCATATCTCGAAAACTTTCCTTTATATTTGGCCAATTATTAAATAAGAATTATTATAACGACAATAATTATTAAATACATTGTCTATGAACATAGTTGCTAATCCCTGATAGTTTTCATTGCAGACATCAGTCAAAGTTCAAAACATTTTAATTAGGTATATATGAATCAATAAATGGCAAATAGTAATAATAACATGAACGATACATTTATTTACAACTTCATGTACAATACAT
This sequence comes from Pogonognathellus flavescens, assembly GCA_019776165.1. Classification (NCBI taxonomy): domain Eukaryota; kingdom Metazoa; phylum Arthropoda; class Collembola; order Entomobryomorpha; family Tomoceridae; genus Pogonognathellus; species Pogonognathellus flavescens. The sequence continues at coordinate 12,780 of JABASD010004125.1, forward strand.
TGTCATATTTCTTCATTAATATACTGAAAGAAATTATTTCGCTGACGAAGCGACAGACAGACGGAATTGTCACGACAATAAAGAAACTTAATACCAAGACTTATTCCAATGATGAACTACACACAGTACGGTTGTAGGGTTATACAAATAGTTCTATTCCAGCTGGTTATAAAGTAGCTGAGGCTGCCTAATAAAGGAATTCAATACATTAGTAATTAGTTAGTACAAAATATCCGAACTACAATGTTAAAGTGGTGAGACTTTTCATTTGTGAACATCATGAACTGTAGTGACGTTAGCGTCTCTGCCTTAGAGGTTTTATGTTCAAGTGCAGCTATTAAATATTCCCTTGTTCTAATATCAGTTCCTCTGATATTCCTCATCATTTTAGAAAACAGTTTGGTTTTATTATTGTGGTTTATTCACGAGCCACTTAGAACTCCCCAAAATGCGTATTTCATATCCCTCTCCGTTGTGGATCTTCTGACCGGATTGTTTTCTTTCCCGTTGACTGCTGCTTACGGGTTTAGCAGTAGTTGGAACTTTGGACTGATATTGTGCCGCATGTGGAATGTCTCGTACTTTTCGTTTAACGCAATCAGTGCTTATCATCTTGTGTATATTGCTGCAGATCGATACCGTTCTTTGACTGAAGGTGTTTCTTATTTAAAAAGAAGATCTATGGCATCTGTGACCGAAACTTTAATTGTCATTTGGATTCTTGGACTTTGGGTGAGTTCACCTTCACTTTTCGATTGGGAGAACGCATCCGTTGACCCTAGTGCAGAAACACAGTGTTTTGTCAGAAATACACCTTACTTTGTGGTTCATGTTTGGTTTTCCTCATATGGATTTCCCGCATTCCTTATTACTCGCATATACTATAAAATTTTTAAGAAAATCAAAAGACGGCTTGGAAATACGATAAAAACAGAATCACGAAAGACATCTTCAGCTGAAGACATGGAAGAAGGGACAATAGGTTAGTAATCAAAAGCTATAATATTGCAGTTAATGTAAATTTAAACTTAATTTGTGTTTTATTACTAATTTAATATATATTGCAAAAAATTTAAATCACACTTTAATTATATTTAATAATATTACTGTTAAATAATACTAATTCATTGAACCTACTAATACGCAATTAAAATACATGGGTTTTCTATTTTCTACCTATTTATTGACATTTCTAAATCGTATCGGAATAAAAAGCATTATTAGAAATTAAACTATCACAATCTTTTTAATTGCAATTACTTTTACTTTTTAAGTAAAAAAAATTGTTTGTTTTGCCGTTAAAATGTAGAAACACATTACTGAATAAATATTTGTTAACGCTATAATTAATAAGCTATGTTAATTTAATTATCATGGCGAAAAAGATGCTTTGAAATATCACCGCGCTCAGATTTTTTAAATTAAATTGATGAATTGGTGCATAGTTCTAAATAATACCGTAATATTTTTGAACAGACGACTACAGTTTAACCAGGTTATCGGTGTCTGTAAGTGGCTCTCGTAGTCGTAGTGTGGTTGAAGAAGTTTCGGAAACAAACAAACGGATAAGACTTTCACGGGAGCGGAGATCGGCTAAAACGTGTGCAATTATTATCGGATCATTTTTGACTTGTTGGACGCCATGGTACTTGTTGACTTTGTACGATGGCATTGTACCTGAGCATCTTGAATTACCTCCAAATGTTTTTATGCTCACTGGAATTTTTGGAATGGCGAATTCTTGTTTCAATCCCATAGTTTATGCCTTAAGAGTTCCCGAATTCCAGTCTGGGCTTAAGAAAATTCGCAATTATATTTCAGACAAATTCAGCAGAGCTCGATAACTCAACTGGCATATTGCTGGTATATTTGCATATAATGTATATCCCTTGAAGAAGTAGGTCTAATTTTAACACAAATACAAATATTCAAAATATGTATTAATCTTTTAAGAAGTTTATTGTAAAAATATTAAAAAATATAGTTTAATTGAATTTCGTTGTTAGTAGTAAATGCATTTTTATTATTACAGATATTATGAAAAGGTTTTATATATTATTCTTGTTATTTATTTAAAAAAGGAAATATCACCACAAGTAAAATTGCCTTTTGTGGCACAATGTTAATATTAACATTAGCATTGGAAAAGGACCATGTAGATATTAAACATGACTTAGTCTGCCATGTATAGATATTCTACTTTACAGATATATACAGATATTGAAATGTTCTTGATCAAACATTGTTTCTTTGTATTCCCTGTCTTGTAAAACGCAATGCATTACTATAATATCAGAACATAATAGTTTGTATTTTTCGAGTTGATATAAATTAAGTATCTGCTGTATACTGTTAATTTAGCAAGTTAGGAGGCTACTTTACCTACAATAATGTTTTGTCCGTCCATCGGTCTATGTAAACACTCAATTCTTTTTACAACATTTTTGAAATGATTCAATTACACTTGAAATAAAAAATCTAACGATTCTTATTTGTAAGATCGCAAAATAAGTTTAGATTGTTCTAATCCAGCAGACCATTAAAATAAAATAAAAAATCAATCAGATTCCGAAAAACTAAGCCTATATTATATTTCATTACCGATGATGCTGTTGTAATGATAATACATATATTTTCTGTATGCATACAACAGCACTGGCCAAAGACGCATCCAGAGGGGGGCACTGGAGACATATGCGCCCCTCCAATTCCGGGAAAAAGACAAAAAATGTCTACAAAAATAGCAAAAAAATCGTCAAAATTTTCGCAATACGTACGAATTGATTGTATTTTTGGGTTATTTTACCATAAATTTGCTAATTTTTTGCGCTAATATTATGAGACTTTGAGCAAGTAATAAAGATGTATTACATAATTGAAATCACTGTCACAAAAATTAGTGATTGCCATTTGACACAATATATAAACAATATTACAAAGTACTTGTTTGTAAACCTTATATAAACTATATACTTATACCAGTGTATTTATTTTTAGTTTCCAATTGATTTTCATTTCCCTGGTCGTATAATACTATATTATCCTGTGCTAACATTTATGCAAAATGACACTAGGAAATCACGACTGTGTGTGCAATGAATGTTAAAATGTATTATTATTATTATCGTCCTTATTAAGTATAGCGTAAGCTACTTTCTAACATTAGTCTCAACGTCTGTCTGTCCGTCTGTCTGTTTGCAAATACATTGACAAATTAACAGTAAGAAACTGTTATTTAGAATTGAAAATTGTGTATTCATTACATCAAGTTAGATGGTTTATTTTATATTGTATTCTGAACTCATTCTAATTTCATGGTTTGTAGTAGTAGTATAAAGTTTGACATTGTTAATTATAATAATAATTTAGTTCAACAACAATCCAAATATGTTGTTAGTTCAACGATTGTGTAATTTCATTCTTAGGTTTTGATTTACTTTAATTATACAATCACCTTTCACAATCCATGTCTGATTTTATAGACATTGCAGAAATTTAAGGAGAATGAATATTGCTCTTGGTATGCTGTTTTTATTTCATTTGAATATTGAATGTCTTAAACTTCCTCCTTTTGTATTCAATGGCAGAAAAAAATGATGCGGAACGGAATGCATGGAAAAGTTTTCGGTTAAAGGAAAAACCCATAGATCGCTATGACGTAAAATGTGACGAAGTGCCAATTTGTTGGAAAAGTGACAAGTTGCTGTTAGTCTGTGCGTCTGATAAAAAGCAATATTGGAATCCAGGTGTTCTCCAATGTGCTCAAAGATGTAACCCTGGTAAGTGAACAATCTTCTGTTAGATATTTTACACAGTGCAAAATGCCTGGTAACATTAAAGACTGTGACTTTCGAGTGCCTCTTTAAAGTAAAGGGCGTATCGATCTGTACGTATGGGCTCACCGAGCTTGAGTCCCCCACATTCCTGAAAAAGGAGTTGTTTAGGGTTTTTTGGGGTTTCAGCCCCTTTCCAAAACGGCTC
>JABASD010004126.1:0-16751 GCA_019776165.1 Pogonognathellus flavescens
TCAAAATTTGCTACCTTCGGCCGCAATATTTTTCTGACAACCCCTTTTTTCCGGAATTTGGGGGGGGGGGCCAAGCCCGGTGGGCCCATACGTAGTTACGCCCTTGTTACTAATAATTAACTTTGTTTATTTTCGCACATAATATTACAACTATAAGAATAGAATTTATTACATAGTGGATGCTACTTTATAAGAGCTTACTTTGTGTGCTGGTTTAATTATGGCGATTAATTATAGGTAGCGATATCTCCAGACCGAATTATCACAATTCGACGCATTGGATGAACATTTATCAACTCAATGTCGGTTGACAACAAGAAATATCAAATAATTGTGCGCTAAAAACAACAATGAAAAACTCAAATTGTATATGCTTCCGATATTTTATTTCATCCATTTTGAAATGGTTCGGGTGGAATGGAACAAAAACCAAATTTGTTGATTATTTATGTCTTTTATTAAGTAACGTAAGCTAATCACCTAGTTTTCTCGGATTGGAAGTAGAGGAAAGAAAAATTTGATGGCTTGTTTGCTGGTAATTTTAAAAAATGTCTCAAAATTAAGGTTCAGAAACCTTCAGGTACCCTATGATCCTTCTCTGAATATAATATTTTTGTACGAGTTTGTAGAAGTATTCAGATTAGTCTCTTAAAATTCATGGTTGCTATTCTTCATTTTGATCAGTCGGTTGTATGCCAGATTTCGACGAAAACAGAAATATTACTTCATGGTTTTAAACTATTTGTTATTTCATTAAACCGAAAAACGAACCCATATTACACTCTCAATAAGAGAAATACAACACTCCATGAGTCACTTTTTGCAGAAAAGACATTAAATTAAAGCTACTTGATTTTAATTGAAAACCAAATAAACGTTCTGACAGCGAGACATGGTGAATAAATGGTGATCGAATTTTCATTTTAAACAATTCTGCTGATTGAGTATATAAAGGTAAGTTTAATCTATTTTGTCAAATCTATAAATTAAAAGCCAATTGAGATTTGACGGGAGCTGTCTTCTTCTATGTACACCACTTCTGTATGAAATAGAACCTGTCCGATATCTTGGTAAACATTTAAATTGCAAACAATTGTTCGCAAAACCAAAAGGCACCTATACTTTACTGATCGCATTGACCTTGGACTAGTTAAACAATTTTTAAAATGCATTAAGTGATGGGGTGCTAACATTTCACATAGTTCGGCATATTTGTCAATGTGGTCTGCCATGCATTTCGTTGGATTTATGTCCAGGCATTCTATTCTATACATTTACAAGCGTATCTCTATTGGTCTGTCTATTGATCTGTCTAATAGACAGATTCTTACACATTGACAGACTAATAGACAGTGTCTATTAGTCTGTCAATGTGTATCTGGGTACTGTTAATGCGACTGCGCGAACATTGCGAACAAAGCGGGGGATATCCCCAAACTTCCCCCGTCCGGGGAAATCCACCGCTTTGGGTAAGGGCGCCGAGCAACGTTCGGTTTGATTTTATATTTTATGTAAGGTTATGGTTGTAATGATAAGTCATGATCTTTGATCTGTTATACTTATACTGTGCCATGTCATATGAACCAGGTGCAGGTGAAAAGACTACACCATTACGAGAGATCATTAATGTCAATAAAACACTTACGATTACTTACTAAATTTATTAAAATCAATATTTTACATTATACGACGACGACGCACATATATTTATTAGGTGACTATTTCATAAATTCAATTGCCAAGATGTTTTACATAATTACTTTCATTACTTAAGTGTGTAACAACTAGAGCATTATCTAGGTATTGCTATATTTTTACGCTTAAGAGCAATGTAATAGTGTGACCAACAAGTGTGTACATGAAGGTGGGGTATGTGGAGGTTTGGAAAGCGAAGAAAGACCCAACCTCTAAACGAATTGGACGAAGTGATGCAGCAATCCGACGAGAAAGTTTTGTACCTTGAGAATGAGCATGCATTGACCGAATACTCACGTGGTTTGAAGATATTCTTGAGCAATAAGTATTCAGCTAAAAAACAATTAATGCAACGTAAAATCAAGGAAGCATAAAACAAATTTCCTACATGACCTTTTAAGCGGATGATGACAAAAATTACCAATAAATGGCACAGCATGAGGCATAGCAAGGCCCCTGGTGCAATAATGCGAATCACTTTGTTTCCAATAACACTGACTAAGTATAAAACTCTGTAGGCAATAAATGAAGTGCTCAAAGACAATTTGGTGGCATGAGGTTTGCGCGTGTCTTCAATGTTAACGCTAGTTAATTTGTTGAATGATATAAAAAACATCACTAAGAAAATAACCATTAATAATTGTGAAAGTCCTGCAAACAATACAATGGGATAACAGAAAAGCAAACAAATTATTCTAGTAGCTAAATGATAAGTAATTGATGGGAGGAACAGATCGATGAGAGGAGCAAGGGGATATTCTTCCACAAACATCACCAAAGGAACAATCAAGACTGTTAAAAAAATGGAAGGTGTCATCAAATATGTCATAATTCCGACAACATCCAATTTTTCCTTATCATCCGCCAGATCCATTCGAAATATTTCTGTCATAAGTATACTCAAAATTAAGACATGAATGAAATAATATAACTTTAAAAAATAAATACAATATAAAAATGTACCTGAAAACTTTTTGTCGACTTTCAAATAGACGTTGAAAAAGTGTAGCGTGTCTTCAATGAACAGTAATGATGGTAGATTAAGGGACAATATCAGTAGAATCAGAAATACATCAATCAGAATTAGAATTGTTAAAACTAACCCATATGGAGGAGGAGTAGAAAGTAATTGTACCAGTAGGAAAATAATAAAGTATAATATTCCCAGCACTAAAATGAAGTTGAGCAAATACCAATAATAAATTCTAAACTTGTTTTTAACAATTTCTATTTCTCCAGTTGCTTTGTTGAAAGTGTATGGCCCATGTTTAACTTTATCACAGATTTTAAAATAGTTTTTGAAGGCCGTCCTCATCAGTCCAGTGCTCATATTGAAGTATTGAAATAGTTTATATTGTCACGTTATGCAATGACAATCTGTCAAAAGATTTTGGATTTACCATCTACTAAAATTCTAAGCAAAATTCAATATTTTATTCCTCGGTGAAACTTGAAAATGTGGCAGTCCTAGTGGGCTATTGTAGATTGTTAATACTGGTACAACCTTCGCTTTTTGTGCTGTTGCTTTTGCTTCTGGAACCAAATGTGTACCTAGCACTTATTAATATGGGATCGTACTTGCTTCTATGTTATTCTCAAGGTTAAATTTTGCAATATTCTAGCTAGTTGCATAAATAAAATATAAGTGTACCGTATATGGGTTATTCTTCGTAGAAAGAAACCTCTCCCTTATACCAGTAAATGTTAGTGAATATATTTTTCTTGAAAATTTAATACAACGTGACTTTTCCATAAAGCAGATTGAGATATTTGGGGTGCACAGTTGAAATAACTTAGCTTCACTGGAAAATATATACATGGCAAGATTCATGATGTAGATTCAATATTTTATTGGCTACCATTTAACTCTGCATAAAACAAAGGACAATTGCATAAAATAAAGGACAATACTCATACAAATATGGAAAGTGGTCATAATGGAAACGCTTAATAATAGATAAAGGAGCTCATATATGAATTAATAGAAGCCAGCATAAAATATACAGGAATTTTTCATAACTTATAGAAGAAATCGACAGACAGTATAGTTTCCATTTTGTACACATATTCTTTAATTTGTACGTGTTTCTGTATAGTTATAGTAATGTTTTATGGTGGGAAATGATGGTAGTATGTAAATACTTGTAAGGGCTCTTTTTCATAATATTAGACTATTTACATAGAACCAAAAATTACACGCGTGGGTAGAGTTTCGTTGCATAAGCGAGTGGTAAAGAAATTGTTATCAGTTTGGAGGTTTTCAGAAAAACTTCATTTGTAAATATTTAGTCAGTATTGCCTCTATGAATAAGCTGATAAAATTTCCTTTATCAGTCTTTATCCTTTATCAATCTTCCTTTAGGGCAAAAGAGAAGGAGAGGAAGGACTAAGGGCACTACAAAAGCACTTATTATTGATTAAAATAATCTGGATTTGAAACAACGACTTATATAATGCCCATTTCTATTTAATTTTAAATTTTGGCCGATTAAATTTGATCTACTTCCACAAGCATATTTTATGCAAATACTTATCTTGAATAAAACACATTTTTGCTCCAAAATACATACTGAAAGTTAGGGTTTTTATTTATTTTATGAAGACTTTCTTTATTTTTTATGCAGGCTTCCATTTTTTTATGAGGGCTTCCATTGTGTGTTCTGCATGCGTTCCTTTATTTTTATGCAACATTCCATTGTGAAAACATTCCATATTTTTTATGCAATTTTCCTTTGTTTTATGCAATTCTCCTTTGTTTTATGCATCATTTAAAATAAAGCCTATTATATTCCTCTGTGAAAATGTTTTGGTCTTATCGAGCATTATGTTAATATTGGTTCACTGTTCTTTTTTGCGTGGTTTCTTTTCTTTGTGGAAAAAATAAGTACCTAGCTATCTAGTTTCCTTCTGGCTGCTATGTCAAACTTGCGGTTAAATTCTAAAACATTCGGGGTATAATAATATAACATTTTAGTATGCCGTTAAAGCCGTATGGGTTTTTCAGTATCGAAAGATACTTTATAAAAAACCGTTGTGTATCTATCCGTCTATCTATCTGTTTATGCGATAGCTTCAGAACGAATTAACTTAAATGGTTCAAACTTTGTCTACGTATTCTCGGGGTCAAAGAAAAGGTCAAGTTTGAAAATGGGGTCAACCGGTGACAAAATTATAGCCTCTTGAATTCAGTGCCATACGATGCATGATTGACCCTGGTACAAAACCAGCAATTGCGGCCCCTTGATTCTAGTGCCCTAATTGACATGTATGGCTTTGATGCAAATTCAAAAATTGTTGGTCCTTCATTAAATTGCCACAAAATTGGATACTGGATTATATCCGTCTTGAATGGTTTATTTAGTAGCGAAAACTACTTTATAACATTTGGTGTCTGTGTCTGTCTGTCCGTAGGTCTGTTCATGACCACTATAACTCACGAACGGATAAACACAAATAGTTCAAACTTCTCGTTCTCCGGTTTACAACCAAGGTCCCATTGGAAAATCGGGTCAACAGGTCAACTCCTTCACAATCTTTGACCTTTTAGAATAACTACTGCGTTAACACAGCCTCAACAATTTACTGCATTTTAGATACTGTTAAGTTATTTCTATGTATGTTTGGTTAGAAAATTAAAGACGACCGCTGAAGTTTAAATATATTGAGAAATGTGAATTGTTGTTTTTAAAAAATGCAATATTTAGTAATAATAGTGGTTCTGCTGCTCACTTATTTGACAACTCTTCGGTGACTTCGTTAACGTTAACAATATGATTCTTACGCTACTGAATTACAGATTTGAATGGCTTTTCCTTTATATAAAAAGCAAGATTCTCATTTATACTAGTCCAGGCAATGTAGCTACTGTATTTTTCTGTGAAGTATAATAGTGCATGACTTTTCCATAAAATAAATTGTTATTATGTATCGATATTCAGCCTAACTGGAAGATTTACTTACATGGTTGATTCATACAGTCTTTTACGTGTAATTGACAAAAGGAGTGTACGCACAACTTTTCCGCCTTTTACATGTAACAGTGAAACAGTTGGTGTAAAAACGTGAGGCTTTGTATAGTTGCAAGGTTGAAGGCTACAAGGTAACGGCTCTGTGGGGCCCAACATTAAATTCTGTTATAAATTTTGTGTTTTTCAATAGATTTTGCCACTATACTTGTTTTTTTTCCACTTCGTATATCAATACTAACATATCCTGACAATTTATGAATGTGCTATTAAACGCATATATTTATTAGATGACCATTTTATGAAATCAATTACTCATATTTTATACTATGCATTGTTATATTTTTACGCTTAATACTAATGTAATGGTGTGACCAATCTGTGTGTACATTAACGATGGAAACGTGGAGGTTTGGAAAGTGAAGAAATGTCCCGCCTTAATATGAATTTGCCGAAGCGATGCAGCAACACGACGAGAAAGTTTTGTACCTTATTAAAGCGACTTTTTTGGTCTGTGACATAACTAAAAATTGTAGTAACTATAATAGTAACTATATTACTATATTCTTACACTTAACATTAATGTAATAGTGTGACCAACAAGTGTGTACATGAAGGTCGGGTACGTGGATGTTTTGAAAGTGAAGAAAGTTCCAACTTCAAAATGAATTGGACGAAGTGATGCAGCAATACGACGAGAAAGTTTTGTACCTTGAGAATGAGCGTGCTAGACATTGTAGAGAAAAAACCCAATAGGGTTTTTTAATGTACATATTATATAGCTTAATCTAAAACGCAGGAGAAACCCAATAAAACCCACTATTATAGTGATAAACCCGCAACCCATGGGTTTTGGGTATTCGGTTTCCTGCATGCAATCTTCATAAAAAATAATAGGCAAAACTAACGAGAAAATCCATGTTTTTATAAATTGGTTGAATGAAGCTTGGTAAAGCTTTTGTAATTCATTGCTATATTCTGCCACATTTAATAAGTCCAGTGTGATTATTGGTTATCATACTTTATCTAGTTCTATTTTCAAAATTGTGAAACATCTATAATAATATTACACGCAGGAGTGCACGTAAACATATGAATCTATATTTGGGAGCCCGCATTGCTGCATTAAGTGTTCTCCTGATTTATCAATGTGTAAAATGTTTAAACAGTTTACAGTGTATTGTTTTTTAATCACATTTATTTCATATTCTCTTATTTCTTCAGATAATATATTTTTTAATGCAACTATTAATTTCTCACGATATGGGAAATTTTTACTTGTGTGGTTTCTACTGTGATATTTGTTTTCAAGTATTGCTCAACAAATGATCATTATAACATATTGTCTCGTTGTGTTTATCAAATATAAATAACACTTAACAAACATCATGCAACATTATCAGACTTTTTAAATTTATTTGTCGGAAAATAAGGTATTTTTTGTATTACTTTGTGTTACATAAACATGCACATAATATTGTTTATTATATAAAACACATAACGACCGGAGAAGTATTTATATTCATTGTTCGCCTATTATTTGCCTTTTTGAACGTGAAATAATTTGCATGTCTAATTTTGATTTTTTCCCAAACAAAATATTTAAAAACTAAAGCCACATCAAAATTTGATTTGGGCGTTAAATATGTCAGCCGAGTTAAATGAAATTAACGATTTAACGGCTTTAACCACTTTTGTGCCGTTTCTTGGAGTTTTAGTATTTTATCAGTTTAGTGAAAGCGTTTGTTATTATTTTAGGCTTCTTCCTATAGCATTTTGAACTTCCTTTTTTTTCTTTTGCAACATGGTAATGTGGCTTTCAAGTCCAGGAAAGTAATTAAAAAAGTAATGGTTTTTGACAAACAATTGCAAAAACTAAAAAGAAAAATTACATTAGATTAGATTTAGTTGTAAAATACAAATATAAATAATTTAAATGTATCTAATATAATAAACGTATACGTAATGTAATAAATGTGTGTAAAAATAGTTTCGATAATTAAAATCAGACGATCTGAAAAATCATTCTCACCAAAGTGGATGCATTGTACTCAGAAACGTTTTTTTTTAATATTGGATTTTTTGTAAAAGGCCCAGGTGCGAGCAGATCTCCCAAATTCAAATAAAATGTACAAATAAACTTGGAAAATAATTTAAAGACAAAATGGCACGGAAGGAAAACTACATCCGGTTGATAGGTAATTATATTATAATTTTGGTGATGATTGTTTGTAATTTAGTTCTCACATTTTTATTATGTATTTTAGAATGTAGTGCCAATAAATATTATTCTTGCAATGCCACTCTTTAACTTTTGGTTTTCTTGACTTGTATTCACAGAGAACCTAAATGGTCAACCTTTTTGTCGTTGAATGGATGGATTGGCAGGATTGTTTTCGGAAACCTTTTTTTAAATATTGCCTTAGACCATTAATGATAAATTGTACAGATCAACTTAAAAAAATGTCTGGCAAAATTCCTCGCAAGGAAAAGTATTTCCTGTTTCTAAGTAATTATGTTATGATATTCGTGATTATTTTTTGTAATTTAGTTCTTTAATTTTTAATATGGTATGTAGTGCTCCAGCTTGGTTCCCACCCGTTGCAAATTTTTTAATAACTATAATAGATTCACCAACCGAGCAAGCTCTACTCGGTCTCGCCCTAATGTAAAATACCGAGGTAGAAAGCTGAACTGTATGCCTTTAAGATGCCATACTGCTAATGCTAAACCCCAACTGCTTTAAAATAACATTAACCTCATTCGAACATGGCATTTCTTGCCTTACAATGAGACATTTGTGGTTTTTAAAGTGAAATGTTATAAATTTCACAATTCAATATTTATAGTGACTAATGTTAATGTTGATTGTAATTGTAACCATTTTATATGAAATGTGGAACTAACGTCTGAATATGGGAATAGTCAATTAAAAATAAATGTTTCTTGCAAAATTTTGGAATATTTGCGAGCAAATGATTTTGTTAGTAGTTGTGCCACTTTAGTATGAATAATATCACAAAAATTTTAAGAGACATAGTACATGGTTTATTTATACATACCAAATATAAATAATAAATAGCTAACCCTGCGCAAAATGTACTCTCATTTATTATCTCGATCTCCAATGTAAGTATTATAAAATCGTGTAACGTGCATTGGCTCAATGAATCAGCACTCTAGTGAAATCTATATAATGTAGCAAATGAGGCTTAATAAAATAGTTTCGATTGCGGAAACGATTGTTTTAATTTTGGAATGGCAGTAGCATATTCTTGGCTTCATATTTGCAAAAAAAAATATTCTTTTAGTAACAATTGTCATTCTTAATTGTAGCTGCAGTTTTGCTTCCTTTTCCCCTTCTCCGACGTTATTCCCGATCTTAAGATTCTAACGAGGTGAACTTACTTAATTCATGCATAATTATGCAAGGGGCGTATATACATGTTCATTCAAAAGGAAACGAAATTCGTGAATGCCTAAATAGATTATTATAGCTTCATGTCTGAATAAAAAATGCTGATGCAATTTTTAGATCACTTCCTTTTCTGCGGGTGCGGGTGGCATATGTCGGCATGCACAATGTTGTGAAATATTATTGCCTCACACAACCATTATTGGTTGGCGTGTGAGACTTTAGATTTACTTGTTTAGTTTGTTATGTTTTCTCTGCATTACGCATAATTTCCACACTATTAATACAATCTTTCACTTAATCATTTGTATAATTTGGTTAAACACAACATTGGCATAGGCCGGCATGCACAAAGTTGTGAGACAATATTGCTTCCCACATCTAATTGTGCAAGCGTGAGAATTTTTATTTATTTTGAATAGTTTATTTTGAATTCTGCATAATTTCCGCAATTTTGTATTACAATCTTTCACTTTATCATGTCCATACTGCATTTTAATTAGCTTATTTATTTCCCACAGTTATAAATATATCAAGTTAGATGGTAGCATCGTGAATCGAAATATATGATTATAACTTTAAAACAGATTTAATGATATAAAAGACAAACATTGTTAAATTTAATCCGTTAATTTGGTTTACATATAAACGGAAACAGTTTCTGGAGTTACATAAACATGCAAAGGGAATTACCAATAATAAGTCAAAGAAAATGTTTACATTGTTCATTCATATCAACCCCATCCGTTGAAACTGGTTTGAATCGTATTTTAATATAATGTTCAACAAAGCTCTAACAAAATATCAAAATATTGGTTGCTCAATTTTTAGTTTATTAAAATGTCGGTTTTGCAGAGCTTAATATTCTTTCTAACAGATGTTACCACTTCTTTCCCGTTTCTTTCCATTTTAGTGCTTTATAACTTCAGTGAAGTGTTTCGTTATTATTTCAAGATTTTTCTGATAGCCTTGTGGACCTTGCTTGGATGCATCTTGTTCATCCCAGTGATGCTCTTCCGCCCTAGAAACGCTCTTAATATAAAGTAATGCCTTAAAGTTTTCAAAATAATATTTATTATTACGGTTAATAAAATGACACTAAACAGTTGATATAATTTCGGATCACATTTTTAATAACACATTTATTTTTACCGTAAATTTATTGTAAAAATAATAATCGGAAGGCAGCTAAAATAAAGTCCAAAATTACATGCAATAATTCCGTAAAGTTTGTAAATCATTTTTTCTGTTTTTCGCGGTGGTTCTCTCACCCCTAAACTGGGGCGTGTCTAGAAAATTGTAATGAGGGTCTGAAAGCCCAAAAAACAAAAAAGGGGTTGCCAGATCAAATTGGCCGAAGGGTGCAAATTTTTTCTGACAACCCCTTCTTCCGGATCTGGGGGGGCTCAAGCCCGGTGAGTGTATACGTAGATACGCTCTTGCCCCTAAATGTTACTTTAAATAAGTACTACAAACAAAATGATATTTATAGGCTATATCCGTGTCCTGCCGTACAACAATGCGTGAAGAAATAAATAGCATTTTGCAATAATATTTTTTTTCAGATATCAAATTGTATGGTACAAAATTTGCTCCAAGTTCTTGGGAGTTGAATGGATCATAACTGGAGAGGAAAACTTACCAAAAGAATACACATTTTCTATTTTCATTTTCAATCATCAGAGTTTTATGGATATCATAGGTAAAAAATAATTAATTAAAATAAAATTGGCACAAATTATCAGAATATCTAAGTATATACATACGTAATTTCGGTTGTCTTTGATTTCAGCTTTTTCTGAAATGTGGCGAGTGACAAAAAAGTGTACCTATGTCGCCAAAAAGGAACTGCAGTATATTTTCCCCTTCGGACCGTATCTTTGGTTATTAGGGTTAATCTTCATTGATAGGAAAAAAGGAAAAGAATGCGGGGAATATTTGGACACTGAAGTAAAGCGGTTAGAAAATGAAGGGGTTGGTTCATAATAACTCATAATTTATTTAAAGTTATATTATTTATTTGATGAAAAACATTTTTGTGGATGTGATTTGGTTTGAGTGAACAATTTAATTTTTTAAATGTTATATTTGTTTAATTTTGAAGACACAATTAGTAATGGCCCCTGAAGGGACGAGAGGAAAAGAAAACAAATTGCTACCTTTTAAACTAGGAGCTTTTCGACTAGCCCTTAACCACGAAGCTCCTATTGTCCCCGTCGTTATATCACCGTACAGTTTTATAAATCATAAAAAACGCGTTTTCAATTCGGGTACACCCACACATTTACATATTTATTGAGTACCAGGGTATGGAGCTTTTTGGTTGATGTTTTGACAATTCATTTTTTGTGTCTATCGTTTAGGTAAAATATTTATATCATTTCTCCCTCCAATCCAAACCAAGGGGATGGAAAAAACAGCAGAAATGGAAGAAAAACTGAAAGATCTAGCTTGGAATCAAATGAATGAAAAATACACTGAAATGAATATCAACGCTGAAAAACACGTCAAGATTGTCAACTAAACAGAATATTATTTTACCATTTGTTAATAAGCTTTAATAGGGCTTTGAAAACGATAATTACATATATTTCCATAGATTGTCTGTAATATTAATTTTTCAACACGTACTGAAGATCGAGTGATAAAAATAAATACGTATGCATTGTTCATAATTACATATATTTTAATTGAACAATTACAGAATAACTGAATGAGTGTGAAGTTTAATTGTGGGTTTAAATACGGCAGTTTTATTTACTTAAATTTATGTATGTATATTACAGCATTATGACAAAAATTATATCATTCAATCACACCATCACACCTCCATCTTGGGTAAACTTTCAACAGAATTCATAAGATAAACACGCTGAATAATTTTTTTGTTTTATTAGTCTATGAGAGTCATGTGTTCGCAACTTTTTGTTGGCTAAGATTCTATAGTACATTATGAACTTGTGCATCCAAATATAACTACACTTTCAAAAAAGAATAATATCAAATGACATGATGAATTTTCGTAGACAGCATACTATTTCGAATGATTTTCTGGTTTCAACTTTTATGGTTTTTGTGGCTCAAGATTTCCATTGATATTTCATACAAATACTAGTCATAATCTTTAATATAGTTAACCTTACACACATTCGTTAATCTACATTCGCTTAGGAATGCTATGCACTCACAATAGAAATTTACTTTATATGAAACAAATGTTCATATGTATTATGATATTACTTTACTATTCAATGGTATCAACCTATTGATAACCCAAAATGCAGATAGGATAAAATTAGAGAAGACAAAGTCTTTGAATTTACATTTTAGGATAATTTAAGTACAAGACAGTATCGACGATTTGCATAGGACAAAATGCTTATTCTATTATACAAAATAATAATATTTAAATAAATTTTGTAAGACGGAGTATAATAAATATTATAGTCGGAGCAAATCAAATAACCCACACAATGTAAAAAAGTTTGGGATCACAATAAATTATGTGTAGTAGTAAATTAAGTAACTCTCAATTGTATTTTTTATCCTCATACATAGACGATATACTGTCACAATTAAATTAAGTAGCCGTAGCCCTAATGTTCTTAGTAACTGTTTTATTTTGTGATAATTCTTTACGAATAATTCTGATAAAAATGCTAGCGAACAGATTGAAAGCATTACTGCGAGAATTATAAAAACGGTGTAAATTCTAACACCGATTTTCGTCAATATTGGTTGCCCAGCTTTGTAGTCCAATCTATCTGCGTATTCAAAATTGCTGCGATGTGTCTAATCGACATGGGACTAAAAAATATACTTGTTGAAATACCAGAATTTATAGTGGAATAGTAAACCAGCTGTGAAAAAATCTTATGAAACCGATTTGTGAAAACCCAGAATGCTAGAGAAGAATGAAACGTTTCGGGCATAATTGGACATTGCAATCTTCTGTTTGTCAGTAAAGCATAATATTCTGAATCCTTGGTATCCATATAAACTTGATGTGAATGATAATATTCAAATCTCTTAGGAATGCTGAGTTGGGACATCAAAAAGTTTGGGATGTAGCGCACATATTTACTATTGGCTACAATGTTATATTTCTTAAATAAAGTCCCCGACAACGTAGACAACGGGTTTTAATTTATAAAGTGACGAATTATCACAAAGATATTTTATACCCTAAACCAATCAGTTGAGAAATGTTTGTGAAAGGCAATTCTTCCAAAGGGGCTGAATATTCTGCCTGGACAAAACATGCATAAACTGTGGGCAAAAGCCTAGCACAAAAAGCCGAGAGTAAAATAAGTTTTTTGGAAACGGGGGTGTGATCTTGACGAAGAAATAGGGCAACCCCTGTAAACCAAGAGAAAGAATGAGATGTCCTGTGTAATTTTGTCACCTTTACTATATAAACATACGCATATATTGTTATCACAACTTGTGAAACACCAATTAAAAGCCAAGCAGTTTTGTCATAACCGATATTGACCCAATCCTGAAAGTAAGAAGTAGCCTTCGCCGTCTTATTGCAGTAATAAACTAGTCTTGACAAGTATTTGGTCAAAATTAATTTGCATCTAGTGCAAATAGATATTTCTTCATGGTTTTTTATATTAACCAATCCATTGGGATATTGAATATAAATATAATTTTTCGTATACCTTGGCGTAAAATTGTAACGATTTGATAATATTTCCACGTGACGATCAACATCATTGCATATGATTGAAATTGATTATGATTACGGCGACGGTAAAATTCATAAATCGAAGTTGTGCACATTTTTGCAGGAATAGCGCCAGAGTGTACACCCACATAATGCGACAACAAGTTATTTATTCTTTTTGCTTTCCAGAAAGACTCCCAATATAATGGGGACGATTTTTCTCCAATAACTTTTATAACATTTGTTCCTGTTGGAGATCTCAAATATATTTTCAGTGATTTGTCAAAATTGACAAGAATGAGCATATTATTTCCATCCAAATTCGTGTAGCCCTACGAATTTTTTTAACTCGCCATTTTGATGGCCAATAGAAATATATAAAACCCAAAAAATAAAAAATAAACGTGGGTTTTTGCATAATCTCCCTTTCTAGACGTCGTAGACAAAACCCATTTGGTTTTTTAATCCATATACAAAGTTTTATCTAAGAGGTAGAAGAAACCCAATAGCACCCATTACCATAGTTAAAAACACGCTACCCGGTGGGTTTTTCGATCCCTGTTAGTTTAGGTCATGTTATTTACATTACTTTCTTCACAGATTTAAATTTTAACAGATCTTGGTTATCAACAAGGTCGCACCCTGGGATTTACAATACAAAAATGCATTGCCAATTATCATTTAAGCAAAAATTCCCCATGCTACCTTCCAAACTTTAATTTTAAATTTTATACCTTTTTTTATGCACTCTTCTACCGCTTCAACTAAAAATGCCGACAATATGCCAGGATCCAACTTGCAACTCGCCGATAAAGAAGCGACAAATCGTCCTGGAATGCAAATTATGCAAACAGAAATTTCACAGGATATGTCAGATTACCGCAACACCTGCTGTTTATTCCAAAATCAAAGACTTGTGGATCTGCAAACATTGTGTTTTGCATAACCTAAGACAATCATCTGAAGTTTCCTGCAACATTAACACATCAGCTCAACACATTTCAACCACCAAGACACAAATCTGCAGTGAGTGCCAGTCAATTCTTAATCTGAATTTGCAATGTGAAAATTGCATTTTTACCACCTATACCCACAATGACAACATTGTTGATTTATGTGACTTCTATAATATTAATGTAATACCAGAACTCCCGAAATTTGGCAGAGGACTTAGATTTTTGCACTTAAATATCAACAGTGTCAAAAACAAGTTCACTGACTTAGAGCTTTTTGTAAACCAAAACCCTACTGACATTTTAGCCCTTACTGAGAGTAAACTCAATGAGTCAGATCCATCTCATGAATTTCAGTTAGATAAATATCAACTGATTCGGAATGACAGGGCGCACAGATTGGGTGGAGGTACTTTAATATATGTCAAAGAAAATATTAGTTATGAAAAATTTGAACTGCCGTCATATATTGCATTTCCTAAAGAAACTGAAGTGTCGATTATCAAAGTTAAGGCAGAATTTCGAGCCAGTATGTTAGTAGTTATTATTTATAATCCACCACACATACCTAAGGGATTATATCTTGATTCTTTTAATTTGTTGTTAAACTTTGTTCTGAACTTAAACTCTCACTGTGTAATTATGGGAGATGTAAACATAGACTATTTAGACAATAATAATACGGTCAAACGGTTAAATGACTTAATTTTGTGCTCAGGCTTCGAACAAATTATTACTGAGCCTACCAGGGTGACAAAAAATGGAAGATCACTAATCGACCACATTTATGTAAATTGTCCTAACAAGATTAAATCTAGCGGAGTTTTTTCTCTGACTCAATCAGACCACAGAGCGGTTTATGTAACATTAAACAGTTCTAAGAGTAAAAAAGTAATGATTCAGAACATGCAACGGTGGAATTACAACAAAGTAGATTGGGATATTGTTAATTCCCAAATACAATTGGTAGATTGGGAGACTGTTCTTGCCGATTCGGATGAAAATGTTATGTTAGAAACTATTGAAAACACGGTTAACAACATAGCTAATTCCCATGCTACACTGATAAAGCATAATTGTAAAATGCGAATCTCGGCTTGGATTTCTGAGAAAAATGCTCCTGGGCTAAAAGAAATATCGAATTTAAAGAACAGGGCAAAAAACGCAAAGGACAGAAATCCAAGCACAGATAACATTAATTGCTACAACAACATAAGGAATAAAGCAAATAATGCTGTTGTGTATGCTAAGAGAAACTATTTTAATACTAAATTTAGTAAACCTGTTGACTCTAAGACTACATGGAAAGATATTAATAGTCTGACTAGAAAGGACTTTAACAAGCCAGTCAGTGTTAATTCCTTGAAGGTTAATGATATAGTAATTACCAAACCCGACGATTTAGCTGCTGTCATGGCAGAAGCTATACTGGTAAAAGGACTAGATATAAATGAGTATAATGCAAACATGAATGAAATACTCTCCAATTGTATTAACAACCAGGAAGAATACCTCAAAAATATAATTAAACCAAGTGACTGGATGAACCTTGATGGGCGTATTAGTCCCATTAATGTTAAAGGTGCATCCAGTAAACTGAAGTTCAAGTATTCGGGTCATTCTGAAATCTCGGCTAAAGTATTAAGCAATTGTGTTACATCGGTTATTCTTCCCCTCTCAATCATGTGTCAATTCATGCTAAAAAATGGTACTTTCCCCAAAAAATGGAAACAAGCTATAGTACTACCTTTATATAAAGGTAAAGGTTCTAGATTTTCGGCGGATAACTACCGGCCGATAGCTAACCTTCCTATACTCAGTAAATGGTATGAATTAATAATTAAGAATAAAATTATGTTTTTCATTGAACGTAATCAACTGCTAAGCGACCAGCAGCACGGTTTTCGCAAATCCAGGTCTTGCGCTACTGCACTGACTATATTTAGTCAATTTATTCTTGAAAATATTGATAAGAAGTCAATTAAAGTTGCTGCTCTCTACTTTGACTGTCGTAAGGCCTTTGATTACGTTTTACATGATAGGCTAATTTT
>JABASD010004127.1:0-16748 GCA_019776165.1 Pogonognathellus flavescens
GGGGGTTGCGCAAATATTAAATTGTCTACGTGAATGTTTTTGTTAATTCAATATTTTAATTATGAATTATGAAAATTAATTATTGAAAAAACAATTATTAATGTACTGTACCTCTCCAAGGCCAAGAGGCACCTGACGTGCCGTTAGCTTTTTGTGTATAGGTTACTTTAGCTTCGTCAACAATATACGTAGAAGTCAAGTCTTTCCCGGAAACTGGAAATGAAACTGTGGCAGTTCCCCATGTAAGCGCGCAGTTACCAGAGCTTAAGTAATCCAAATCGTACGCATGTGTTAGTCCACTTGTGATTTCTTTAATTGGCAAATCCGTAGCATTGTTTTTGCAAACTGCTTTAAAAGATGGCAAGTAGCTAGGGATGTGAGACACGATTGACTTTCTTCCCACTGGCAGCGCGGGTCGTGTTCCTAAGTAAATTGAATTATTAATTAACTTGCCGTTTTAGAATAAAGGATAATACGTTTTTAAAAATTAAATTACAAAATAAACTTTAACAAATTACAAATAATCTACAACAAAATTAAGTTTCAGTCAATTTTCTAATAATTAAATGAACAATTTTATAATATCTGCAAAAGAAGAAAATAGCACGTCCTACTGGAAAATGTTGTTTATTTAGCAAGCGTAGTAACACGCCTACACTAATAAAAAAACGCAAATTATCTTCTACAAAATTAAGATATCATATAATTGCTACTACCTGGCCAGTTGATTCGGGTTCCAGTACATGTTGGACATATGCTTAAAAACACATGTGTCTCAAATACATTAATATGTGTTAAAGTGTCCTGTGAGAGTGGCACTGTCAAAGATGTCAAAGCGCCCCACCTCAAATCGCATTCTCCCGTTGACAATACATCTACTTTCATCACTGTCGAGGAACTTCCAGAGAGCATAGTTGTATCCAGAATGGTGATAGTGCCATTAATTACACACTTTGCAGTAAAAGATGGAAAATAGTTAGGGATGTGCGAAACTATGGTTTTAGTAACATGTTGAATCTCCGGCTTGGTTCCTGTATCAACCATCAATTAATCTAATCCTCAACTGAATTTTCTGTGCAATATTTATTAGTATTTTGTAAATGGCATTTATTCATTTTAATGGTGTTATAAAAATTTAGATCATTTGGTTAAATTTGTCAAAAAAAAATTACCAATCCAAGGCCAAATTTGTCCGGTATGTGGAAGTTTTGAGGTATGAATTACTCCCTCCTCAAAAATTTCGAAATGACTGTCTAAATCGCTTCCATTGATTGGAAATGTTAAACGGGAGGTGCCCCATGATAGATTGCAGGAACCGTAAGACACATAGCTCATAAAATAAGAGCCAGATTGTCCGTTTGTCACATTGTTCTTTGTAAGAGCATTAGTTCCATTTAGAGTGCAAACGAAAGAAACAGTGGGAAAGTAAGTTGGAATGTTAGAAGTAATCGTTTTTGTCCCAGACGGCATTGGAGGCTTCTTTCCTAATTAATTGGAGATATAAAACACATGGAGAGTTGAAAACAATTATCTTATTTCAATCATAGAATTTTCCTAAGAATTAATCTGCCGTTTTTTGTCAATATCAATGTTGTTTAACATTATTTTTAAACATTAAAATAAAAATTGGTATTTAATTTGAAAGTGACAAAAAAGCTCTACTATACAGTTGAAGACACTTTTTTGGAACCGATGAAGCAAATATCAATAAAGTTTTTAGAAAACAAATAAAAATTGAAACCGATGTAAAAAAATTCCCTAGTTAGTGTGAAATTGTGTTTCATTTGATGATATATTGTGTAGGAGAAGCTTATAAAAGTACAACTCCTCAAATTTACTGCAATAATGACCGTTGTGTCATTGTGTTGTTTGTACGCCCTGGGTAATAATTATTGAGTTTAACTTGCCCTATAATATTAGGTTGTTTTTAAAATTCATATATTTGTCTGAACAAGTGTATTTAAAACATTTTTTTTAAATATACCTTCAAACAAAAGTAAAAAAATCAGCTATCTTATTAAATTTGTCGGTTTGACATTTTGGCAACTGTTTGACATTTTAAAGATTGTATTATGATATGGGTTTTACATGCAAATAATGTTAATAAGATAATATTAATGTTCGATACATTGTTAAAATATTTAGACGTACCCGACCAAGCTGGATTTGATTCTGTGACCATTAAAGTGGCAGAGGATACTCCATTTGTGAAGTTGTGAGTTGCAGTGGCAGAGTCCCATTTTAGGGTGACGGTAGTGGCATAAAAGTCAAAGTTTGTTAATTGTAAACTACTGCCACTATTGACTGTTAGAAATGATGACGATCTGCTGTGTTTAACTGAAATTGCGGGCAAATAATCTGGGATTGCGGAAACCACACTAATTGTTCTACAACAAGTGTAACAACAATAACAGTTTGTAGATCCAGAGACGTATTCATGTAATTCTTGATTCAAATTATTACTTCTGCACCAATTCTCCCTTGAAGTTTCATCATTTGCCCAACACTTAGAGCCTTCTCGAACGCACACCTGAGCTTCAGTTGTGGACGCATAGAGCACAAAAACCGCTGATAACCAAATTAAGTTCATTCTGCAAAAAATGTCAAAATAGAAATGACAAATAGAAAATACATATTTTATATCGGTTATGATTATTAAGAAAATCGTGTTAAACTTGAACCAATTCAGGTTGCTACTACGATTTTATAAATTAGCACATAATTTTTTGCTTAAAGGAAACGCTAAGTTTTGCATGGATTTAGTTAATGACCAATTTCTTCATAAAAACCGGTCCACAGCGTTTATAAATTAGCAGCGTACTTTCGTAAAATGTAAACAATGACACTTCAGAATGCATTATTACGAAATATAGATATTTAATTTTTTAATGTTTTTCAATTGATAAAATTAAACTGCTGCATGGTAATGGATTTATGCGTCGGCGTCGTCCTTGCTGCTACAAAATCAAATTAATGTCGAAGGTTTGATTTCATCTTATAATTTCACAGATTTTAAATTGTTTACAATAAAATTATGACGAATTATTTCTTTAAACCGTATGTCCAAATTAACTGGAAACACTACTTCATACATGGAAAGGTATTCCAACACTACTTATTACATATAATGGTATATGAGTACCCAAGTATTCTTGGATAACAGCGGGAGAATTCATTTTGTTGTTTGCATTGTTAATAACATGAAAGAAGGGAATAAAACTGAATCATGCAAAACTCTCTCATTGTTACCTAAGATTCTAAGATACTAATACATAAATATACATGGAAAGGTATACCTTTCCAGTATAATTGTATATAAGTAGTGTTACCAGTTAATTTGGACATGCGGTATAATTAATATTGTCCCATTGATGTTTGTGGTACTTAAAAAAAAGAAAAACTGTTTGTCTAGTCATAGTGATTGAAAGATTGTAAATGTTTGAATAAAATTAATCCAAAATTAAGTGTATTTAAATATTAATGGACTGATTTGAAGGACTGGTTGCATATACTCATCATTACAAACTTGCAATTTTATTACGCGGATTTCAATTCCTCGTTGTAACATTTATCAAATATTTGCATTGAAACTTTTGAATCGTTATGCTGAGAGTCTTGGAGATACAAAGATTCCCACTGCCAAGGGCCATTTCATTTTCCACAGATGGAGATGAAATTTTGCCTGATGAATATTGAAACTATGTTCCATGTTTGAGTAGGACATGTTTACAAAAGTCATCATAATTTCAGACTTTCTGTCAGATAAAATTGACAAATCAAAACTTAATGCTTAGATTTTCTCGCAAACTAAGCAGAAATTAAAAAAATTATAGACATAGAATATGCTTAATTTTAGGAGACAAACTGTTTCGAAATCGCATGCATAGCCATAATTAGTCAAATTCAGGAGATAATCCAACACGGGGGTAAAAATGTTCACTAATATCGAAATAAGTCTGGGTTTGCGGCAATGTTTATATTAATTTCACTACAGTGCACAAAAAATAGATGAGCACAGAGACAATAATACTGAACAATCAGTGAGACTGTGCGTCCCGGCTCTTAGGCAAATAACTTTTCAGTACTGTCAATACTATTTACAATTAATACTTTGCTAAATCATTTAGCAAATATTATGATCAAGTAAATTTTGCTTTTCAAATTTAGTGATTATCTGTATATTCCAAACAATAAACTTTTCCATTGTTCTCATAGTTTAATGTTTCTTAAATCAGCCCAATCTAATATTATGTGCCATAATTACAGAAAAACAAGAACATGTGAATTCATGCATACCATATTTGCAACAATGTATGAGACTAAGGCGGCTTTATCAATGAAGCAAAATTAAAATAGGACTACAAATATGATCTAAATTTAACACCCGCAAATTTTTGTGTGCAACATATTTTCGAATTATAATGATTTTACATAATTTTTCAATGTGTTTTAAATACGTAAATAATTAAAATTTTAATACCTTGCTAATTAAATGATAATTCACAAATTTGCTATCAAACAGCGTAAAGTACGCTGATGAGAACAGTCTTCCTGTTTTTCTTCGTGTCCCGAGAGATTGTGAGACACAAGTAATTTCAGTGAGCATAGATGCGGAATATTTTTCGGTATTTATATAGTTGAAGTAAAAAAGAAAGGTCTGAGGGATTATTCTGTCAGATCATGATGAATGACTTGTCTTAAAATCTCAAAGCAAATTCATAAAAAAGTATTAGTCCAATTCGGCATAAATTGTGACTTAAAGCATAACCTTTATCATTACAATTTACTGCAGCCGAAAATGCTCTAAGTCCCTAATATGTGCAGTTTGTTATTCGAGAAACGCATGGCAAATTACAATACTGTACTTCACCATGCGTTTCAGTAGAGTTACAGTATAAAATGTTTAAAAAAGTTTCAGTGTTATATAACGGTGATTATTCGGATGGTAGACGTAATCCCGCAAAAGATCTTAATTCCAGGTTTAGTTGCAAGGGTGTACCCATTATTTCTATTTTTGGGGGCACACAATAAATTTATTGCAAAAGAGTCTCATTATTGCATGTAGCGCTAAAAATTATGGCAAATTTAGGTTAAAATAAGCCAAAAATACACAAAATTCGCGAGTGGCGCGACTTTTTGCAATTTTGAATACATTTTTTGCCTTTTTCCTGGAATTTGGGTGGAGGGCATGTGCCTCCATGCCCCCCTCTCGGTACGTCCTTGTTTAGTTGCCATAGGGAATTTTGTTCCAGCAGTGGCACAGTCATATCTTATGCCTCCCGATTGTCCGCGGAGTTAACAAAATGTTTATTTTAATTCCTCTTGATTATATAAGGATATGCTCATAAAAAAGTTTGTGATGGACGGTTTTTATTGCGCAATAATTAGTGTAGGTGTAGGTGTCATTAAAATTAAATTCTTGATAATTCGTGAATTACTTGTGCAAACACAAACAAACGTCATATATTATTACGGTCGTCATTGCACTACGTTTGCAGTCTGCAAACTTCATGTATATACACTGTACGTATGATGATCATGCATTTGGATTATGTCTGTTGTTTTTTCAATCACCCTTTGAATCCAAATTCACTGATAAGCTGAAAGAAATTTTACATCCAAACTAAACCTAACTTCCTCCGACGTTTAATAATCTTTATTGTGGCTGTATGTTATCTTAGCAAGCAACATGCTTTATTTGCGTGGACCATCGGCCAGCAGCATAGATGAGCAAACAATGAATTATACATATAAAACGTAATAGAGTATCAGAATTTAAAATTATTGTTTAAGAGTATCAGAAATTAAAATTATTGTTTATCTTTGGTTATTTAACTTACATTTTTTATTAATATACAGGGTTTTATGTTTAATAACTAGACGCAGTCGTGAGTAGACTTTAAACTCACATCTCTCGTAATTAAAAAATAACAAAATTATCGTTTACGTTGTACACAACATCAAGCATGGGGCATAATTAAGTGAAAATAGTCAAAATATCGTGAAAACGCGCTAATTTTGTTTGTACCGCAATGCATGTTGCATTTTCAAAAATTGAGCGCCATCATAAATTGTAAGTTTGAGACCTGTTAGGATAAAAGCAATTTGAACGGAAAATTTGTTGGACTTCACAGTGCACAGCATATTTTGCATAGGACGAAAAAAGACGGTACTTTGAAACCACTTGTTACATCAAAACTGCCTCTATTAATTGCAGCATGTCACAAATATTGACAATAATGTAATAATATTAATTTTTATTTTGCTCGTAAGTCAGCTTCAAAATCTATTTCCAATGTGGATAAATGAACTTAAAATATGCATTTTGATTAGGTATTCATTCGTATTAGCCAAGCGAAATTGAATATAAGCAGAGATAAAGCCTTATAATATACCCTGTACGTCGTGGATAATAAATCATCGTATATGTGTAGCCTTGGGGAAAGACACATACTGACACTGTGATTTACATCTTTATTCGGTCGAAATTAGTGATAAATCAACACCAATTTATTTTATTTTCCTTCGTATATATAGAACTCCGTCGCTTTGTATTTTTTCTTTATTGCCGATTATACCGATTTAGTGCATATTTGGAAAGCGACAAAATGCATAGCGTAGGCAATAAAGCAATTTTGATTTTAGTTAGCAGTTTAACAATCTTATGTGGTTGTCAGGCTGTTAATCATGAACTGGTAAGTAATAAATTATTATTGATTTGATTTTTCAGTAGGTTTTATTTCAATTAATATTTAATGCCAGCTGGTTTTTGATTTTTTAGGAAACAGAATCCAGGGATTTGAGGTCATCAGTCATTTTATCATACATTGTAAATACTGATATTAAACTACATTACAGTCAAACCACAATAGAATCACGTATTTCCAACCCAACGGCCAGCTCCTTTACGCACGTTTTTGAGGCTATAGTTCCCGATACAGCAATTCTTTCCGGTTGTCACGTGTAAGTAAAAACAATTTCTTAGAAATTTCATTGTCATTTCATCTTTCTCCAGATATGTTACTAAAACTTAATTAAAAACAGTTCAGTGTGCTAATAAAGATTATCCATTGCCAACGTTTTGTATTAAAAATAATATTTTATGATTAAGTGTTTTATTACTATAGTACAGAAGATGCATTGTGAATATTTATTTAAATAGAAATGCTGAAGTTAGAAAAAAATATTTTAATTACAGAAGTATTATTATTTGTTTGTAACTGTGTGTCCACTCTCATTTCCTACATTTCCACAGTCATGAAAATAAGTATTTCATTGGCACATTAAATATATTTCGACAATATGTTTAAATGGTGTGAATTCATTCAACAATGAACCTTTTTTCAAATACAGATGATTTTTTCATGCAATATTTATATGTAGTTAATTAAAATGTTTTATTTTTGCAGTGAAACTGGTGGACGAGTAACAAATGGGAGTATTGCAAACAAAATAAGTACAAGTAGCCGAACGTCAAATTTATGGTATATTTACTTATATTTATTATTAATTTTTTGCGTAGTTTTTAATGGATGCAATCATTTTCGAAAATAATGCATCTCTGCAATTCAGGGTCAGAAAAGCAAACATGATTTCCGTTTCTTTAACGATGACGGCACTAAGTGAAATGAAGATCTTTGTAAGCTACAATCAAATTCTGGAAAGGAATAAGAGACACTACTACCATACCTCATACATAAACAATAATTTGGTACATCTTAAACAAGTAACTTTAAAATCATAGAAGACAAAAAATCATTTTCTTGAAAGAAACTTTTTTAGTATATGCATTTGTCTGACTCAAAAAATATTTGTGTCGAACAAGAGGTATGAAATTTTATTAATCGATTATATATATATCTTTTACCTGTCGTTTCTCTAGATTGGGCGTGTAGGAGAACTAAAAGTTACTACTAACGTAGATGAAACAAGTCCTATAGGATTCCTTTGTGTACCATTTAGTAAGTGAATATGATTTGATCGTTTTACTTATTATATAAATAGACACATATTCTGTAGTCTTAGAATTTATATGTATTTAACAAAATGATTTAACAAAGTCATTTATAAAATTTTTTATATAGTAGACATTTCATAAAAATTAGAATTATGCATTATTTGCCAATTTGCTTGAGCAACTAAAGTTTTGAAGCAGAAAAGGTTTGCATTTTTATTTTGTATGCTGACTACAATCCGATTCCGGGAACAGTATAGTGTCTTAGACTCTTTATAATGTTTTAATATTTTGAACAGATCAGAGGGATTCTGAAATAATTCATCGTTCTCCCAACAATATTCAAGTTGTGTGGCATCCTACTAGAAACAGCGACTCAAACATTCCATGCTCCGTGTCTCAGTACACAGTACAATATGGCGACATTAGTGACAATACGGAAGGAAATGGAACTGACATAATTGTATGTTTTTCTAAAAAGGTTTTTTTCCTATTTGTAGGTTACACCACAATTACAGCAAATTTATATTAAGCTACTTTATGTAAAGTATTGCATGGTGTTTGTGTCCGCATGAAACATTAATGCCTGTCTCAAATAATTCTGTATTTTTCCGTCGTGGTTGTTATCACGATTTACTTTTTTAGGTAATAGACGATATTTTCTTTCAAGTTTTTGTTCCAAATGAAATTGACTTTAGCCCACTTCGGAAACATGTCATTTACCTTCTAGACGTCTCTTATTCAATGGAGGGTACTAGACTTCAACAACTGAAAACAGCGATGCTAGCAACATTAGATGTTATGAAACCTGATGACTATTTAAACATAATCGCATTTTCATTTACTTACACGGTACCTGACTCCTATATTGAACCTAAAAGAAGTATTTAGTAATTCTTCATTATTGAAAAAAACATTCCTTGTATTCCACTGTACTTTCTATTATTTTGCTCTACAAATAGAAAGTTCTGTTCAAATAAGTAGGAATTATATAGTTGCCGTTGACAAATTGAAATAATTTTAGTGTATTTTTACGCTTCAAAAAAATAGCACTGGCAAGGGGCAAACGGGTCACCGGTAATCGCCTCTGCAGCAAATATACAAGACGCTAAAATTTTCGTCAACAGCCTAAAAACCCAAAGCGGTACTGGCAGTAACGGTGTGTTCCTCCAAACTCATAATCTTGTAAACGCCATTCGGAGCCAAAATTTGTTACCTCCAAATGTACAGTCCATGATATTTTTCCTTACGGATGGTGAACCCAACGATGCCACAACATCTCAAATTATAACCAATTGGAGGAGTTGGAACAGTGGATTCAAAGTACCCACCCATTCCATTGGATTGGGCTTAACCTCAAGTATTGGTACAGATTTTCTAAGCGCAATATCTGCACAGAACTTTGGCCAATTCAAAATAATCAGGGACAGTGGAAGTGCAGGAAAAGATCTTGAAGAATTTTATACCTCCCTATCTACTCCAGTTATTTCCGAATTACAATTTCAATATCAATCTGATGACTTCTCTATTTCTGACTTAACTAAAACGATTTTTCCGACAGTTGCGCAAGGTGTTCATATTACAGTGAGCGGCAAGCTAACTCCCAATAAACCTGGAAATGGCCCATTCAGATTGATTATCATAATCATTGGTAACAACAGGGATGGACCATTCACTCAGTATAGTGAGGTGGATATTTATCCGACCAAAACCAGAAATTCAGAGGACAGTGAAATAGCTCAAAAATTTTACGCACAACTCAAAATAAATCAGTTGGTGGAGAATCACATAGCCACGGGAAATGAAGATTTGAAAACGCAGGCCCAGACGTTATCCATTCAGGTAATATACATATTCCTTGATTACGAATTAAATAAAACAGTTAGTTGGTCACAAATAATTATAAATAGATGTTTTGTTACAAATGCTGATTTTAAAATATCGAGTTCAGTTGAATATTTCAATGTTTCAATAATTAATTTAACTAAATATTTCTAAACGTTATCGAATTGCAATACATTTTTACCACATTCAGTACGGATTTGTGTCGACGTATACAACTATGACGATAAATTTGGGTACAAGTCAAACGGTGGATCCATATCCAATAGCATCAAGCACTGAAGCCAAGTGTGCCGTAATCAGTGACATATCAAATGGAGTTTGTGCGAACAGAATCATACTTTAATGCAGTACAAACATAGTATATATTTAGAAAAATATGACGAACTGCAGCAAAATATCTTCACTGAAATAAAAAACCTTATCTCTATTGTATAAGTTACTTAAGCTGTTCCATAATAGTATCATTTAATGTTTGATAGTGTAAGCTAATTGTGGGAATCGTGCTGTTGATATTGGACGTTGAATAAAAACACTTACTTTATAAAATGAGTTCCAGATGATAAAACTATGACTTATTTATGTGGATGTTTTAAACCATTATTATACACAAATGAAATGCGCCTGTAAAGGCTGTAATTCAGATAGGGTTAGTTAATTATAGAAACGGAGGTACAAATAATATTGTTAAACTTGGATTGTAATTTTTATTCAAAAAAAGTTGTCCGATTTAATGCTAGTAAATATAAACAATGCCGTGTTTTGAAAACTATTGCACTTCCCCCCTCCCCCTACCCTCAAGCGTGTTTATTAGGTGTTGCCACCTCAAAGTGAGATCCTGTGTACGCCCTTGACGATAAAATAAGCAAATGACATTTTTCATGAATAAAATGAAAGAAGTTTGCGCTTTTATTTAAACTAAACACGTTTTATGAGTTACAGATTACAGTAATGGGAAAATGTAATGTCAACATATTACTGTTTGAAAGTGATTTTGTAGATAGATATTATCAACATGCATTGTAAATACCACACAACCAACTGTACGAAATGCATTCAAACTTTTATATCCGTTCACTCGGTTCTCTATGACTAATTTAGGTAGTACTTACGTACCTACATAACATACTCTGTCCGTCCAGCCAATTTAATAAATTATAAACTAATTTATTCAAATGGGTCAAAAGGAACGGTAATCTTTGTTTAAATGGTTTCTTCGTTGTTTTTGGAAGTTACTTTAGGTATTGCATATTTTGATTATAAATTATTGTCTGCGAAGATAAATTTTTATAAAAAGAAAAAAATGTTTATTGTTAAACTTTTTGCCACTATGGCTCTAACTACGTGGACGTACAAACTGTAAGTGTGCATGCAAACAAAAACCAAATGAAGTATAAAAAACTATTTACAAATTCAAAATGTATGCAAAAGGTTATTTATAATTACTATGATGTTCGTAAGTACTTGAGTAAATAAAATCATTTGTCCGCATCAAGGGCATAACTACGTATGTACTCACCGGGTTGAGCTTCCCCCGCCCCGCCCCCAAATTCTGAAAAAAGGGGGTCGGCCGCAAATGTTGACGTTTTCTTCGGGCTTTGAACCGGCTCGAACCCCCCAATTACAAATTTCTAGATACGCCCCTGGTCCACATAAAATTCCTAATATTTAAAATTGAATAAATATAAAAATAGTACAAATGGTAGGCAATTTTATTATAAGTACCAAGTCCCTTTGAAGATAAACTGCAATACTAAACATTTACATTTTTAAGAGTAAATTCAAGTGATTGACAGACAAAGCCGTTTAATTAGAATTCACCTATTTAAATATTTAATGCATGCTCTGTTTGGCAACTCTATTTTTGATTTTCACAAGACGTGGGCATCATGTTAAGTATTTTGCATGCTAATACTTGCCTTGACAGTTATGATATCCCCAAAAAGGTAAATAAGATATGTATACACTATTGCCATGAGCATTTATTTGTTTTTACAAATGATTAAACTAATGGTAGAATATTGCGTTAGAAAAATTGACTTTAAGGATATTAGGAAATTTGGTATTGCACTGTTTAATAACGACTAATATGCAACTAAAAATGAATTGCATGAAGAAACCGATGTAATGCATTAGAATTGTGTATTACAAATTGACTTGGAAGCTTTCAGGGAAGTAAAATTCTAAATTAATTGAGAAATTGCTCAGCGATCGATTGATCTATTACTGTTAGCTGACATCAGCTGATGTCACAATTAATTTGGGCAATTTAATTCCAATTAGTGAGGAAATGATACCGGAAACTTCTGTTAATTTGTTCTTAATGACAATAATATAAATGTAAAAATAGCTACTATATATAGACGATAATGCATAATGTATGAAATCACACTGAATAAATTATTACTAATAGAACGATTCCTATTGAGCACAGTTGAAAAATGGATATTTCCAAAAGAGTTGCTTTTCTGGTTCTAATCTCAGTAGTATTACTAACTAAAGGTATTTTAGTCTTATATTTATAAAATCATTACTTATTTCAATTATGAAATTTATTTAATTCAGAAGTAAGTGCAGAATTATGTCAATTGTGATGCAGCATTGATTAGTATTTAAATTGCAAAGTTCGGTCAAACATTTTGACAGTAAAGTACAGTAGAGATTTATTACCAATATACACATTATTAACCAGTAACCACCATAATGTAATCATAATCGATTTTTAAATATAATTATAGAAGCTTCCTGTGGCGACCCTAGTAGTGCATTTGACTGCGTTGGCAAACCGAATGGAAATTATAACTACCCAAAGAACTGCACCAAATTTATATCGTGTTTTGATGGACAAATGTACGAATTGAATTGTCCAGCAAATTTGCACTACAACCGAGCCCATGGAGATTTTTGTGATTACCCGGAGGTAGCTGGATGTTCTGAATCCACTGGAACCACTGGAACGCCAACGACGCTTTACAACTATTATCAAACATTGTAAAATGAGAAATTCGTTATCGTCGCGATTTTAATTGTATAATTTCATTATGACAATCTTATAAATAGAAATGGGCATATATATGGCAAGCTTGTTTGCTTTCTCGGCTTAATTTGGAAATGTTTTGACAAAATGTACAAAATACTCTAAAACCTATAAAAATGTGTTAAATATTTTTCACTCATAAAAAGGGATGTTAGCATTATAACCGAAAATGTTCACCTTGTTTT
Source organism: Pogonognathellus flavescens (assembly GCA_019776165.1). Taxonomy (NCBI): domain Eukaryota; kingdom Metazoa; phylum Arthropoda; class Collembola; order Entomobryomorpha; family Tomoceridae; genus Pogonognathellus; species Pogonognathellus flavescens. The sequence continues at coordinate 13,019 of JABASD010004127.1, forward strand.
TGCTTTTTATTCAGCAAGAAATAGTGGGTTCAGTTTACTAATATAACCGAACAAATAAAGCGTGAAGTATATATTTTAATTAAATTAAATTAATTTTTATTGCGAAAGTAAATCACTCGGCTAATAGAAATTATATTACTTTCATATGATATACGAATATCAATTGTATTTCGTATTTCTATGTAATAAATTCATGAAGATCTCAAAAGTTTGACTTTAATGAAAGTGCGGAATTATGAATTCCACTTTTGTGTGGAGATTGGAAACATCTGGGCAATATAGAATCGAGAACGAGAATGTATTTCACAATATTATGACCTAATATGTGTATTGCATAAATATTAATGCGTATAAAATGTGTAAACCTGGTTTAGTGTTATGAAAATTATTGGAGTTATAATAATTATTCAGTTAATTTAAATTATTTATTACCAGTTGCCCTTTTTATAAATAATTTTTATTATTACATATTACGGTTTTATTATAATAATGGTATTTACATACTATTTTTGCCTTATTATAATACGTCATTGATTAAAAAATAAACCATAAATTTATTTTTATGTGTTACAAATGTGATTGTGACACTGACGTTTACTTCTAAAAATTGAGTAGGTAAGAGATTAAATTTGTTTTCATCCAGAAAAAGTTGGGCTGCATGAATCGCCCGTGCAAGAAACGCCGACCCCAACGCTGCCAACACAAGCCCCTAACACCAAATTCCCCGTACAGGGTTCGCACTTGCAGCGTGATTGATATCTCCAGCGATACCAACGTCTTTCACATTTCCCACGTCCGTTACCTCCACAATGTGCTACACACTCGGCTGGATTCCCCGGACAGCCTTTGTCACCTGTTAAATTCACATTTTAAAATTTGGTTTTAAGTTTTACATTAATACTAACGGTTTCAAAATTTAATATAATAAAAAAAAAATTTATTACCTGAAACTAATGCCAATAACATCGACGATGACAATAGTAGAATTACTAAAGTTTCTTTTTGTACCATTTTAAGGAAGTTTTTTGTTTATTAATTTTTTATCAGGTTAATAGGAAAGAAGGAACACACTGAATTTGTGCAGGGAGAATTATTATTGTGCACGTTCACCTGCTCTATTTATTTGATTCCGAATATTGAACTTGTTTATGTCATACTTTTTATACGCACCAGCTGAGCTCATTATCATATTCACTTCGTGACATAAATTATTACATTATTTACTTGGTTGTTACAATTCAGTAGAGGACATGAAAAGAATAATCTTAAACTGGATAAAGTAGTGAAATTGCAGTACCTCGTTCGCGATTTATTACTTAATCAAAATTCATGGCATGTTTATTATTCTTACTCATAAATATTAATGAGTACTGAAAAATGTCAACATATTATCCCAAGCTGTGTTAGTCATGAACTTCATACCTGAAGTTTATTAGCTTTACCATATTCTCTTTCTTCTGAATTTAATAATTTAATATAACTACGTCAATTTTGTTTGGAAAGCCTAGTATATATTTCAAAGTTATGTTGCAATTATGGGGAAACCTTAATATTGCATAGTAAATATGACACGAAACATTTTCGTAGGAAAAGTATTAACTTGCAAAACACTTCGGCTTTATTATTCTAGCTAAATCGTAACTTTCGTTGATACTTTCCACTTATTGTCTATTTTGTATTATGTGTGTTATGTATTCCACAAAAAATTGTTTATTGCAATTCTCTTGTTAGGTAATATTAGAAGAATAATAGTTAATTGTAGTTACAATAATAAAGTACCATACATGTTACGTTGCAATAACATTGCTGTACTTTGTAATGTACATAAATTCTTTTTTTAATAAACCACAGATGTTAATTTCCTAAATTTTATTTTGATATTTTGATACTTCTTAAATGAAAAGTACATGTGAGATCATAATGAGTAGGGTCTTATAATAAAGTTTTCTTAAAAGTATTAAAGACGACTGACTTTGTCACAATGTCTTTTAAATACACAATATCAATCTTTAAATATTTGCAAAGTTACTAAATTGTATCAATTTGTCCCTACGAATCTGAATTTGACCATGCAGTGCGAAGCCAAAATAATTTATAAATAATTCTAATTTATAACGGTACTTACTTATTGTCATAAATTGTTGGTATTCGCAAATCGAAATTTACTATCTTGATAAGCTTTTATTTAGAATGGTCTTTAGAATATTATACACACCGTAGGCGTGTGTATAAGATAATTTCACGGTGGACAGGCTCTAGCTCTGGCATGGAAAAAATATCAAATTAGGCTTTAGGCAAAAACTGATAAATTTGAGAAAATTTAAATAAAATGATAAACTTTAATACATTAAATCACCCTGTAATGCAAACCATATTGCAATTTTTGGTAATTTGAATAAAAATGTGATACTTCTTAGAAAACCAGACAGTTCGAGACCGTATACATGAATATAATATTTTTATTTCAAAATGATGCGAATTGTTAATATTTCATTATAATACCTATTATCATTAACACTTTCGCTCCAACAACGAATACGTTATGTGCATAACAAAAGAAACCTGTTGCATATTTTGGTTGATTTTTTTTACGTATATCTCGTTTAACTGCCATTGCATTACCAAACAGATTTTCTGTAATACGCAGTACACAAAATATTAAATGATTCTGTGCTTCCTAGCTTGTCAATATTTTTTAACAGCATTTTGCGTATTTAGATATTATTTAATATATCAGTCATTGTATAGTCATTAATTACAATAATCTGCGGATTCCACGAAATACATAAATTAAATTCGTTGTATTGAAGCGGTGATTTTTAAGGCTTACAATGGTTATTGATGGAAGGATGTTTGATAACAAGATAATTAATAGGACTGTGTAAGTATGAGTAATATATTATGGAATTTATTCATTTTTACAGCTGGTAAACTTACTGATAGCTGTCGCATAGATATCATGGTGTTAGTTATATGCTGCAGTTAGAAAATGTTGCAATACTCGATAGGAAATGCATTATTGTGCGATTTATGGGAAAACCAATTGTTTTTCAGAACAATTTCCATTTTAAGGACTATCTTTTTGTTTCTTTGCCGACTTGTCGATAATAAATATCGTAAAGGTATAAAAGCTCCAATTAGTCGGCGGATATTTCGGTATTAATTGTAGAACGACTGAACGACCAAACAATATAAATTGCAATGAAATAAACCCTGTACGTCTGAAAAACATCTACAACTAATTCCGAAATATCCGCCGACTAATTGGAGCTTTTATGCCTTTACGAGATTTAGTGTCAACAAGTCGGCAAGGAAAAAAGATAGTCCTTAAAATGAAATGGAACAACACATATAAAATAGTGCACGTAACGATGTTCAGCCATACAATTTAAATTATTTGAAGTACAAGAAAAGTATTCAACAATTCAAAAATGGGTATTCGTAAAGACGTTCTCATTTTAGGACTATTCGTAATAATACAACAATCTAAAGGTGTTTATTCTTTTTAACTTTTTAACTTAACAACTTTTTACAGTATTATTGTAAATTCAACATTGCTTTATTCAAAGAAATTCATTTTCTGTAGGAGCAGTTATTATATATTATATATTATTCCGATTATTATTTTATTTTCCAGGAGTTTCATCTTCTGACCCAAGTAGTGTGTACGACTGCAGCGGAAATCCTGATGGAAATTATAATCATCCCCGGAAATGCACTAAATTTATAT
>JABASD010004128.1:0-16747 GCA_019776165.1 Pogonognathellus flavescens
GAAATAGAACGAGAATAACGTAAAAAATGCATTACAACACAGGTACTAAAGCCTGCGCCCAAATGGCACGGTATCCCAAGTGGCTTTATGAAAGTCGACAATTCCATTCATAAAAAATCGCGGAGTGAACTGTACAAGACTAAATGAATTAGAGCGAATCCAAGCATTTAGTTTGGCTCTTTAAAATGCATAGCGTTATTGCAGTAAATGTAATCAAATCTATAGCTGAAATTCTTCCAATATTAGCTATTGCGGAGAATTTTAGTTTACAGTTTACGGTTGAGAGATGTGATTAACCGACAGGCAATTCAGAACTTGTAAGTTCCATTTCTACAATCCACTTTTTTAGCTGTTTGACAAAGCTTCATAAAAATTAGTATGCTTACAACTTCTCCGAGGTATAAAGTCTAATTAATTCCATTCATAATTATAATTCTAAAGAAATCCGCAGGTGTAAGAAAGAAGTTTTATCTTTTACAAATGTTCAGAAACTTAAGATAAATGAACAATAGAATGAGTCTAAGGTGGAGGGGAACTATTTTATTAATTCAAAACAAATTCTGCCATGCGTACACTTAACGTGATAGTGTGATATGATAACTCAATAGTTTCAATAAAAGGTTGAAAAGTTGACTTTGAGGTTGAACATTTACGTGAACATAAACGTGCAGACGAAAAGCAGCCTCAGATCTGATTTCTACGACAATACACGTGTCAATAGTATGTCATTCGCATTGTTAGGTACAGAAAATATCAAAGAGACCTAGATTGATTGACATGACAGATTGTGAGACCTGATTCTGCGGCCGAACAAAGAAGAGTTCTACAAGTTAATTAGGAAATATGGGTAGTTTCACTCACGTGTGTGCCTATCAAACGATGCAAACTCCAGGTTACATTATATAAACGAATATTGCTTATGCAAATATTTTCTGTGTATAAATAATAAACTACACAATTACTGTTATGCATGCAGCTCCCTATTGAGCTACTTTACATTAATTGAAGCTGTGAGACAATGAATATCAGAAAGTCAATTTGGTTAAGACAAAATTCAGTCTTCAAAGATATTTCAGTTCTCGTGACGCCTACGTGCATGGGAAGGGAATATATCTAACCAAGCCGGGAAATGAAAAGAAAACATGGAGAAAACAACTGAACTATATATTTATTATGATTATGTAGCATTTATAGAGCTTATTCAAAAAGCATGTGGATACCTATTGAGCATAATATAATTACGATAAAATACAACATCAAGTTAACATCAAGTGCCAAGGCATCTAGAACATCACGATTTGAGGAAGCCTTCTTACAGATGAAGAACGACTGACAAAGGTGATTACGTCAATCTACAATCGTACTGCGTAATTCAATCTTGCAAACTTGCTGCAAATATAACTGCTTCAACCATTAGTATTTCATTCTACATTTGTCTATGATTATGAGTTTGTGAGAACAAAGAAAATACTGAAACATGAAAGGTTACTTAATTGTTTGCAAGAGGAACTAATGACGCTAACATATATTATAAGTATTAATAAAGTTGAGATTGCCATGAAGCATGACTTGCGGTCTGTACTAAGAAGTAAGGAGACTTGTTTGTTAGCCTCGTGATAAATCCGGTGATGGATATTGAAACACGAGACATGTGTGTCATTACTCATTACTAAATAATTGTGTTTACAGCTTTAAAATAGAATAATAAAAACAGTTACCTACTTCTTTTCATCATTTTACAAATTAGCTGTAATAAATCATGGCAAATCAATTGGCTGAATATCCAGCCTTATACATAAATCATGCGACTGATGGATGCAGCTGTACTGGTGTGTGTCACTGCACAAACAAGGACACATTCCTTCGTAGGCGTAAGAATATAAATATGAATCTGTGCAAGGACTTAGGACACATCAATTGATTTAGCAAAGGTAACTGACTATTCCTTCTCAACCGCAGAAACTACTTGATTATTGCAGTTTAATTGCAATCCTTTATAAATTGCAGTTGGGTACTTCTGTACACAACACCTCCATAGTTTGCACATAGATTCCTTTATTACTTGCGGAATACAATTACAGTATCATCATTTAGACCTACATATCACTTACGCATAAGTAGGCACAAATTAGTACGTACAAGTAGGGAATTACCATTTCTATCATTTATTATTAGCAGTTGCAGTTCAATAAATATTTATAAACTCGGAAAGCAACAACAGTATGCAATACGGTCATAACGATAGATTTAGATTTACCTAATACAGTGTAGTGAAATATTATAGTTCTCTTGATTTGTTTTTTATTAAATGCTACTTAAAGTCTTAAAAGTTGCAAATTTCATTCACATAAAACATCAGAAATGCTATACATTACAAATTGCTATACCTATACATGATTGGGTATTCAAATATGGCTACACTACTACTTGCCACACGCCAAAAATGTCATTGATGTCAGGGAGACTGTAGTAAAAGGATAACTAAGGCAGTAAATTGTGTCACACACGACCAGTACATGGAATTCCACATTTCGGTCAAGTGTTTGCTTAACATTTAGCACTTGATTGGATTTCTATTCTACAGGTTGGTTGGTTGGCATCGATTGGGTTAACCCAGTCTGGGTAAATGTGATGAGGAATAAGGATGATGGTTAATGATATCATTATGTGTGTTGGACCACTAGCCACTAGCTAAACTATGCGGAAGTGTCATCTTTCCCCTTTCACCTATTTACAAAACACACAAAACGACAAAACACAAGCATACAATGTTACTGGGAGGGTGCTAACAGCTGAATTGGCTTGTTCCATATTAAATGACTCCTCTGGATGCCCCAATTCACGTTTTACACGTATATCTTCTACTATACGTGCTTATGCATCCACTGTATTGTAGTCCTGCCATTGTTTGGTTTAAGGTTTGTTACTAGACGAGTGAGACAAGTAAATCCCTGCAGAATCTCCTGTCTCCAACAACTCTATAAGCTAGTCTTCTCTTTTCTAGTGGGACAAAAGGTATTCCATCATAATCCAGGCTGCTACTATTTCTATTTCGGTGTCTGGATTCTCCACACTGCACTGTGGGGATTACTCCCGTGTTAATTCCTAGTATTCCTAACCTAGCTTGCAAAACTTTATGTTCAACCGGGGTAAAGTAGTTGTTGTATCGAGCCAATCAAATGAAATCAGGTCAGGTAAACCCCGCAAATATCTGCAGTTCCAGGAAACCCATCATCGTGTATTATTACTAGCCTAAAACCAACATCTATAAAGAAAATGCGATAATAATGATATGAATAGTTACGGCTTTTTCTTTCCCCCAATATAAATGTGCCGTGCAGATTCTCCTGCGATTTATCTTTGTCCCATTTATTTCGCAAATCTATGGTAGCTAAAGGTATATCTGTGTTACCACTTTCTAAAGTAAATAAATACCATGCTCTATACCTACCACAATAAGTTATCAGCCTTTCTCAACTTTTCCATAAAACATCCTCCTAACACACTTCACACACACACAATGATAGGAGAAAGAGAGTTGAACAATCCAGGATAATGCAGCCGTATTAACAAATACAGACAACGCACGCAAATCCTTATGAGGCTCAGTTTTTAGGATGAACATCTCATCGTATGTTATCATGCCTGTAGGTTCATTATTTATGTCCATGTGAGAACATAATCGTATGTTGACGATTATAGTTATATACAGCAACTAATGATACGAAATGGACTGTATAAAGCACATTTCTACTCAATTGTACAAATTATTATTTCATGTTCAATTCAATGACTTACCATAATGTAGTGCATTATAGTAGTATGATGAACTCTGGCCTACAGATAGTCTACTATAGCGTCATTAGGTGTAAGGTAACCATTAAAATTGAAAGCACGGCAAATTGTTTGCATCGCAGTAAATAAATCGTGTCTGTTATTAGTTATTATTATTATACTACTACTACAGAGTACCCTCTTATAATTGTAAGTATCCTGAGACACGATTACCTTTCATAACCATATTCTCCTTTGGTGAAGCGAGTTCCCACAAATCCGCACTTACATGTCGTATTTAACATGTCATAGACACACACACAACATGTATATCTCGGTACAGCAAAACACAATTGCAAATAAATATGGTTTTGTTATCATTTACACAGAGAGATAGTGTTCCATTTGTAATCAGTTTAGGGAATCCAGGAGCATGTAAAACAATGGAAAAGTTTATATAGCATGCGTTTGTTCTGTAACAAAGCAAACACAGCAAAAGATGCCGATGAAGGCGTAAAATTAGGCCACGTACTTATAGACACAATAGACTCAACTCAACAGATACACACAACAAATACATTTTCTATCTTCTTGTATTTATACTACAGATACTTTACTAATATAAATGTGTTATTTATAAACTTAGTGGGATGAGCTGCATATAACAGACCTGAGAAAATTGAGACAATCTATGCATTTACACTTTCTACGTATTTAGGAGTTTTGGAGCAGCTGGAAAAGGCTTTGGAGGATCTGGACTAGATCACACCAGTGCGTTTGTAGTTTGTAGCGGTGCAGTTATTTAATGCTGAGTGTTTTCCTAATATAGATCTACTTTGAACAGACAACCCAGTTTACCGGTGAGATTTCATCTTCATCTCATCTTTCTGGAGCAGCAGGAGTAATTTTTTTCTTAGCGTATGTAATCCGTTGTAGAGTAACCACAATCGTGTTATATTTCTACCATAAACCAAATAAAGTATTGTACCTATAGTGGTAGTAGTAGTACCTTATAGTGGAGTAGTAGTAGTGGCGGTGGTGGTGGCAGTAGAAATGCAGTCAGAGTCAGAAGTAAAGAAAGTAGAGCAACACTTACATCATATCTACACCGCGCTTTAACTTTACCCGAACCTCGTTCAACCGGCAAACCTTTGTGAGGTTAGTTTTATACAAGTTCTTGTAGCTATACTTAATAACTGGAGCAGACCCTTAACCTGATGTAATAGAAGAGTGCATAGACATATTATAGTCTTCTCCATTGTTGTTGGTAGCAATTTTTCTTGCATGTAAAGAAGTAAGTACTAAAACGTGTATAGTGTACAGATATACTGAATAGTTGCTTGAGTGTTCCTGTGTGGACCGTAGATAAGCTACTCTTACAGATAGTTCATCATTTTCTTTCTCCGCTGCCCTAAATCAAATTACGTCAGTATGTCACGTCAAATAGAATACAGTGTTGTAAATAGTAAGCACAACAAAAATGGCATTGGATACTGGAGCTACGGAACCGGAGCTTGTATTGTGTGTAGAGTGTAGAGTAAATAAAAAACTAAAGGTTGATCTACTTTTCACTCTCAGGAGTTATTATGTAAAATGCGTGGTGAGGTAACAGTAACAATCTTCTTCTCGTGATGGATCGTCTGTGTAGTTACTGTGAGTAATTTTGCGATGATGGATATAAACTGATACGGTAACAGGCTTCCACTTTTAATTAAAACTGTAATGCAAACAGGAAGTGTGACATCTAAATATAGAAGCAATTCTTGTAGAAATACTATAGAGGCATGAATTTCACTAAACGTTTTATAGTAGTAAGTGTGCCAGTTCAAAATCTAGGTCAACATTTTACAGCTCAGACGCTTTCTGAAAACGGCGAAAGAGAAGATAAATGAATAAATAACGTAGGTAGTATAAATTTCACCGTAAGGAAAACTTGAAGGTAGCTTGGGTATAAAGTAGGTACTTGGCTACTTACCTGATCATACTTACCTTTCACAATAAAATATATCTGTAGTTATATTATATAGGTAGGCACTCAGTTTTTTGTGATACTTATCACATGCAAATGAGACTGAAGTACTGTACTGCCAGTACACTTTACACTATCTCTAAATAGTACACGTGCTCGAGTAAACAGATATTTGTCGTACATATTTCAGTGAAGAATAAAGAGAATTTTTTCCAAGAATTTCCTAATAAAAATAGAAAAAGCTGGGGGTGAAGTGTAGGTCTAGTAGGTAAGGTCTTTACTTGGTGATTTACATTAGTATTTAATTTACATATATGCATGGCGTAAATTGGCTTTACAAACAAACGCTGCATATCATCCTACACCAAAAGCACTTTATAGTAAAGGATTAATTTAATAAATATGTAAGTATGTAGGTCCTAGTACAATGAAACCTTCCAGATAGTCCTTGTGAAACGAAATTGATGCTTTTCAAAGAAATGTTTGTAAGCTTTTCATCCGCTTTTCCAAGAAGTGAGCTTTTATTCAACAATTTACTGTGAGGAATAAAACATTGTGTGGAAAAATACGAGGCATTTTGATGAAAAGGTAAGACTTTTAGGATGAAATCACAACACCAACACAAGTACTGACATTGAATATATGACACTCCTACCTTTAGATATATAGCATTTTGTTGTGTTGCAACTTACTTAGAATGCATATACAGTATATTGCATGGATGGGTTAATAAAAAGACTGAAAATTTCCCTCACCTTATATCCATACTTCTTTACAATTTCGACTTCAAAAGAAGAAACATTCCCTGCAAATTCTGCTCCTACAAAGATAGTAGTCTGGTGATACTGTTTTGTTCTTACATCCTAAAAATGAATTTCAAATCTGTATTTTTCTTTGTACTTTTCATCTTAATCGGACAATATTTTGCGTGCGCGACATCCTTAACTGGCATGTACTCGAATGGTAAAAGAGCTGTCTGTATACTCATATAAAAATAGAAGCATAAAATTAAAAAATAATTTAAAGAAAAAAGAATTTTTAACTTTAGTTGCAGGAAGTGCTGTAGAAGTTGGCGCAGGATCTGGAACAGTCAAACAAATTGTAAAACGATCCGATGAGGAGATTGAAAATGTTTATGTAGGCAAAGCGAAGGTTGGCAATCATATACCCTCAGTCGAATACTACAGGATAAGTCCTCCGGTTTTGAAGGTAAAACTGTCAAACTATTATGTATTATTGTCCAGTTTTATTTACTAGCTGAAATATTATAACTACTTGCCATTTGAAAAACTAATGACCAGACTATTTCATTGCAGGTTAATTGAAAAATTACATCTCAACAAAATCTCTCAAAAATGTTTTGTAAGGTACAATATGAAATTGTGAAAACAGATTTTCAAAATATGAATATCTGCACATACCGAAGAACATTTTTGTAATATTTGTCTCAAAATAAAATGCACGATAAATAGTATACACACTTTATCGTATTATTTTCTGATTTGATCATATGCACTTGTATTTACATAATAACGAGAAGGTGAATTCATGCCAATAATAAAATTGATATTGATTCTATGTCAGTGATCAGTAATTCAGCATGTATATAAATAATAAATACACATGTTATGCAAACACAGAAACATAGACATGAGATGAGTCTCTTGAGGATTTTATTCACCAACGTCATACACGTGTGAAGGTTCTTGGATGCGTAGTTAGCATTTGCAGTTGCATATTATGCAGAGTGGGTGAGAAAAGGCGATTTTCACTTCGTAAAGTTTAATTTGAATACATACGCTGACACATGTGCAAGTGAATGAACGAATGATCATTTATTTGTACACATCTGGAGAGAATGAGAGAACCCGCATTTGATTTTATGGAAATATATTAATGCACATGCAAATGTGCAGAAATAGACATTCTACGTAACATACGAGTTCAAAATGAATCATTGACACACAATTTGGACATGGTGCCTAATTTTGAGCAATACTAATGATATTTTTCTCAAATTAATTTACTATATTCATGAAAGTAATGCAAAGAGCAACACATAACGTAAGTGTTTACGCATTAGACCTTTCGGTTATCCATGCAAATCAAAAAGGGTCCATGACACATGCATGTATTATGCATTGCACATTCAAACTAACTAAATGTAAGAGCAAAAAATGTAATTGTTCTTCAAACACTTCCAATGATGCAAATCACATTAATCCGGGCTTGACCACTCGATCGCCCTTTCATGGAACAAATTGAACATCATTTCGGTTTCATTGTGCATTTGGTCAATTTGAGAATGTTTACACAACGATTTTATAACGCAGGGAAATGAATGAATGAAGGTTTGGACAAACAGTCTCAAGTGGGTGATACAGACACACGAATTGTAGTACCTATACAAAACTTCAATAGAATGCATGGACCGTACAAAATCTTATTGTGCCTAACGTGTATGACCTTATTCGTTTACCAGAGCCTTTATAAATATCTCAAAGTACATAGAAACGGATCCTCTTAGGGTGGGATTGTATAAAGTTACGTAATGGATGGACATGAACATACATAACATTTGAGTGCCCAGCTACGAAAAACACTTTACAACTTGCGATCATCATTTCAAAGGTCTGGCTCTGGCTTGAACAAATATAAATCACTAACCGCACCACACGATCTGCGACACAGGTCGTCTTTCAGATAGGGTGTGAATGAACTAAACTGGACAGTGGCCATGGCTATTGTTTTGCTTACCGTATATATGACAAATACGATTTGTATGTAAGACACAAACATAACAGACAAATTAATTAACTATTTATTTTTCGTCATTTTTACATTTGAGAGAAAGCAAGTGCAGTTGTAGCAGGTTACTTTATTTGCAGTATAAATCAAAAGAAATCTAAGTCATCGTTCTTGCTAGGATAAAATTGAATTTACTTCTGTGTAAACAATTTGCACTTATTCATATACAAGTTAAAGTTATTTTAGTCAACATACAGAAATGCTGCCTATAGAATAAACCCTCCGTCACAATGTAAGCTGTTGTCTTCAAACAGAACCATAAATCGAAAACAACAAAACAAAGGCAGCAATCAAAAATCGATAAACAAAGGAACAGGCTGCACATTATGTAAGATGCGTAGTATTTGGATGTCTGTAGGGAATAAGACAATCTCTGTTTGTGGAGCACAATAAATTAAATTTTAACAGCATTACTTGAACAAACTCAAGCAAACCAAAATCCTTAGAACAAACGCTTTAGAATAAATATGTGGCAAACTAATACTGAGGATAAATGTAAATGGATGCAGGCGTGAATTGAATGTTATGGTTTATCGGTAGTTACACGCTTGAGTGAAAAATTGAGTTGAGATGGGACTTTCGTGTTTACTGTTTGTATTTAGAACAATCCTGTAATCAGGTTCTGCAATTTCATATCTGACTTGGTCAGTGGGCACATTTGGTATTTCTGGTCACAGTCGATGATTTCAGGGGTCAAGGCTTCATGGTACATATCCCATACCGAGATTTCACCCTTCACCGCTTGCCTCTTTGGTTTAAGGCTTAAGGATCGAACAAAAATCGAGTACATTTAGATGGTGATTGTCACAGGTAAAAACAGTGTTGAAATCTTAGGTTTTCGTGTTTCAAACTGTGCACATGTTTGCATCAAAGTGAATCAAAGTAAAAAGGATTTACCTGAAAACTTGCAAAATTGCATCTTCATACGCTGAGCTCTTTCCAGCCAATTGATTTTGTTTGACTTGACAAACGTGACGGATGAAACAATCATGTGAATCGATTCTTCTTAAGCCCTAACAAATTGAATTGCAAAAATTGTCAACATAATATGCATCATTCGTTTGTTAATACACACAAGCAAGTAAACGTGACGAACAGGAGAGTTGCTAAAATAAACAAAGGAAATGATAAAAGGAAGAAATTAAATGATAAGGTCTTTCACAATAGACAAAGAAAGCTATTCGAATTCTAATATTATTGCAAGTGGTGAAAATGCAAGTGTACATTGCATACATTTCTATTTTCACAGAAGATTTAAAAGCAAGATGAAAGAATTTGCAGGAATATTCCATGCAGCATGGGAACCTTAATATAAATGAATAAAGTGTGCGAAGGAGATAAAAGCATTTTTACCAACAGAATCCTTTCCACAGCATCAATCTCTTTGAGAAGAGGAGCTTTAGAAAACTTGTTGCTGCTGGAGAAGAATAAATCTCTTTTGGCTTTTGATTTGCGTCTCCAGCCGATTTGATCCAAATATCCCTCACTCCAAAGATCATTCAGTTTGTACGGAAATACTCCTGCCAAACGAAGAGCCATCACCTAAGAAATCAAATCAAAAATATTATTTATTATTCAAAACCCATGACATGAATAAAGTTTCATGATGAAGATGAATATTTTCATCGAAATCGTTTAATACAACTTCCAGCCTTCCATACTTCCATAAATTACTAAAAGAAACCTTTCTATAGAGTCGCTGTTTGGTTGAAAAAAACATAATAAACCTACTATATATTACATTAATATAATTTATATGTCCAAAGTTAATTAATTTGGCATTCAAATAATAATTCATTTTTACTGATACGAAACATGAGACGGTTCTCGAATTGTCCTCTACTTACTTGGTGGGTTGTGATGTAGGAAATATAGAAGAGATATTTTATGAATGAAAGAATAACCGATGTAGTTGCAGAAAAAGAGAATTCGCTTCGGTTGAGTAAAAAGCGAAAGCGTTCAATCAAATAATGCAATATCCCTGGTTGATAGAATGTTCCATTAAAAATTAGGACACTCCCGACTTACATAATGCTGACATAGTTTCCCCATAGACTGTACTACTTTTCCGTGTCAATTTCCAAAATTTCTTATTGGAGGATTTGTGGTAAAGTTTCAAATGTTTATATAACACCTAGAGACTGGCACTGCCATTGGCATTGACTGGGCAGGCATTTGACATTGTGCAATTGTGTCTCAAGCCATTTTCGCAACGTGCACTTCTATACAGATATTTCAATGTTGGTTTCGTATTCGCTCTAGTTTTTCTCCATTCTGTTCAATGGACTCAAAACCTATTTCTACTTTACTGCTTAACATAAGCCCTTTTATATACAGCTACAGATTGAAATACCTGTGTGGGTATTTTGCTATATACTTAACACAACAATGTACATATTTTGTAGAAAATCATTTTAGCATGATTTCTTTGTATCAGGAAAAAAAATTTGAAATAAATTATTACCTTTAAGACCATGAGACCAAAGACGAGAGATTCGGCAGGTCCAGGCTTAGCGAACCAGCCAGTACTCAAGTTAGGAACAATTGCGTTAAATGGAACAGCATCTGTAATCCCGTTAAGTCCCAACACCACAACGGCAGCCCCGCATGCAGCAGCAGTTAAGAATCCCATTGTCAAATTGTCGTTATCAGTTGCAAACAAGGGCACAATCAAGAGACACGCATAGAATGCAAATGAATACTATTATATTTTTCATGTTCCTTAAATAGTCTTTCAAATCTTAATTGCAACGAAGTTTGAGGCATTATGGACATAAAATTGTATCAGCAGGTAGAGCATAAACTGACTTGGCTCTTCAATTTCTAACAGATAGTTGGCAACAAAGAAAACTCAATATTTGACTTTCCTTGACCGACCAAATCATTTGCTTGTTAGAATTGGAGCAGAATCTTCAGCAGTCAAATAGATACATTATGATGCATGGTTATGTTTGTCATTATTATTTACAGTAGTGAAAAGTGCAGTCATGCTTTAAATAAACTACTGAAGAAGACGGAATCATATTCATGTAGATATCTCAATACTGCATGAATATACTCAACACAGCCTAATATAACTCTTTACTTAAAATATTGGTTATAGATATCATTCTGACTGTTGGGTTCATTTGCAATTAAGGAACATTAGAAAACTGTCACATAGCTTACCCTATGAACATTATGTACCTTATGGCAATTATGGCTGCTGCAGCTTAAACAGAATTTATGAAATTGTGTGCAACCTTATCATTTTCATCAACATGACTTATTTTTACCTTTAATAGTAAAGAAGTTACCTGCTACTATTTACAGTACAGTTCACATCACTTGACTATTTGTGCTTATATTGCACTTAGGAGTAATGAAAGTAGTTTTTAAATTGGCATCATCTGCAGAAAGCAGGCAGGCAAACCAAACAAGAAAACTTGCAAGGGCATTTATGTGTATTAAAAATAGAACACAGAGTATTTCCCAAAGATCATATTGAAGGTAAAGTTCAAAAGTAAATACCTATACAGACTCTTGGACAGTCTTGTAGGAAAAAATGAGGGCAAAATTTATTTAGGTCAGTATACCAAATGTATATACACTCTATCGATTGTTTAAACAATTTTTTCTGACTTTTGACAACTTTCTCCTGGGTCTATTTTCTTCAGTTCAATATGAAAAACATACATACTACTGTACACCTAAGGGATATTGCCCATCATGAAGCATGTTGTACATGTCATTTCGTTTGAAGTATGATGCATTTGATGGATGGGAGGATGAAAATGAGAAAATAAGTTGAGTATGTAGGGAAGGCAGTACATAATTATTTATTTCGTAATAAATGCAAAATTGTAAACACCACCCAAGAGAATGGGTATAATACTTTACTTACGTTTCTCATTACAATTACACGCTAAGTCATTTACAGTAACAATCATATTTATTATAAATAATTAATTCAAGTTTTAATAATTAATATTATATTGTTACAGGTACTACTTATGGGAAGTACTTTTTCGTTTTGCCACAATAAATTGATTTAGACAACTATTCTAGTTATATTTAATTACAGTGTACATTGATGTTTGCTAGGTCATCTAGTTTCGATTCATTAATCCTTGTAAAATTGTTTATACGTTACACGTTTATGTATCAGCTACAGATATTTATTGCGTTATTATCAGTATCATCATTCGTATTTTTGTAGTTTATGTATTATTCATTTACGTGTAGTATGTAGTACATTGTTGTATTTTACTTTACATGAAAATACGAAATTCCGTAAACCCATCTTATCTTGTAAGAGTAGAAAGTGGTCCCACTAACCCGAAATAACATTACCACTCGAAATCTTCGTTGTAACAGGTGTACTAATTTCTTCAGCACTTGAATACGACTGACTATTGGAACGATCTGTAAATTCTATTTGTCTGTTTACTATTTTATAGCTAATACTATTTCATCTAACTGTTCAAGTCTCTGTAAAATCTCTGTATATACTATCGGTACTCTTTACGAGAAGGCAGGATCAGTAGTTTATCCAATTTAATTATGTTAAATTACTTTTCTTATAATCAACAGTGATTAAAGTAAAGCTTCGCTGTCACTTCTATCTCGTAATTATCACTGTTGTAAAATAATTGATGCCTACTACCGTCTGCTAATTCATAGAGCTGCAATGTGACCTGTACCGAGATATTACAACTGCTAAGGGAATTCTTGTAGTCCCCTTACCAATCATAAGATATCATGTAATGCATATTTTATCTGTATAGTAATAACTATTCATCGATTTCAAAATTACATCTGAGGTATATCATTCATCATCATGCATTCTCCTGATAGTCTCGAAGTATAAGTACCCATTTAACAATTTCATTTTCATGAATTTGCAGTTACTAACTTTAGTACACGTGTGTGTAGTCTACAGTAAGCAGATTTGAACTGAACAAAACGAAAGACTAATTTCGTTGTGTAATTAATTAATTAATTAGCAGGCCCGGCCCGTATGATATGACGTACTAAACCTAAGCTACTCTAACTCACTATACTAATCAAATTATAATTATAGAATTATATATCTAATGTTTACTACAAATCACAAAGCGAATTAAATGCTAGTACACAATTCACATCAAATTCAACAGAGACCTTTCTAATAATATATAATTCAATATCTATCCACAAAAACAAAGTTGATCAAATAAAATTTCACTTTTTACAATTTAAATGCTATCGCCTACACAGCATTATGAAAATTATAATCTTCCCTTCCAATGTTTATACTGAAGTAGAATAACAAAATTATTTCACAACATATTCTACGTACATGGAATGGTAAATAGAAAACAGCTTTAACACGGTTCAGCTATCACTTTCTGCGATGTATTCGTAAAGTTCAAACAACAATTTGTCAAACTATTGACTATTGTAGTATACACGTCATGTGTTGTCATGTTGTAATGGGGATTCCAAACTATACGTTGGCCGAATGACGATGATTGCACCGGAGAACCCATGCAGCAGCAGGATTATCACGACAAATTGCCGGAAGCAGAGCGGAAGGATCCACACGACGGTATCCTAAAACCCAAACAAAAATTCAGAACTTAAATTATGTTGGCAACAACACTGTTATTTTTCAATCAAGACTTTCCATAACAAACATGACGCTTCTTTATATTCTTTACAACTTTTCCAGGTGAACGAACTTTTTCTTTAAGTCTAATCTATTCAAGTCGTTTGTCATTTTATCAGACGACCCAGCATTGTGTGGTTACTACGGTTAGAGCATTCACATTTGACATTTACATTGAAAAACTCACCTATGTTACCACCGATCTCATAAAGCGAGTGAGTTTTGAGAGCCAAATCAGGGTTCATTTGAGTAAGGAGGCAGCTAAGATTCGGTCCGTTTTTATTCATTTCTTGGGGTCTAGGACCAGCTCGTCGACGCACGACTCCGTTACCATTAGGCTGATTATTATTACCGTTTCCTCCATTGTAACCTCCATTCTGAACTCCTTCTCGCTCCAAATATTCAGCCTTTCGGTCTGCTTCTTCCAGTAAACTGTGCCAAATACATAGAAATACTCATTTAAATGGCTTGTTGCATTCAGAGAACACTTTTACAAATTCATACTGTCTCACACTAAAATGTATACAATTAATACTAATACTACAATATAACCATTGCCCCAAATTCAAAAGAATCAATATGTAGTTAAATAATTAGCACATGTGAGTTTGAGTGGTGCAACAGAAATTGATTGTACATAGCAAAAAGGACACAAAATTGGTAATTACTATTACAACTGTACACAATGTAAAATATATTTCTACAACATGTAAACTATCTCAGTATGTAATGTAAAACTCGACAAATGTCGTATAATTACTCACAGTAAAACAACGTCGCCAGCTGTAGTACCAGCATTAATGGGAAGAATTACTTCAGGGAAGCCCAATTGAGGAGCTGAAACTCTCAAATTATTACAGGGGCCTGTTTTGCAATTTGATGTTGTATTAGAAGGATTACTGCCGTTCGTTGTAACAGGAGTTGGAGCGGCAGATTTTCCATTGCCCGTTCCATTGGCTTGCTTCCCTTTTGCTTTCTTGTACCTTGCACGGTCATTAATTTGTCTCAGTTGAGACAGTAAATCACTCGGAATAATAAACAATGCAAGTCCATACTTTATTAGCGTTTGGGTCATCCTTACCCAAGTTGCGGCTCGGCTTAACTGTTTGCAAATAGAATAGGTTATAAATTGACTTAGTAACTTTATTTGGTGGGGGATTGCCAAACTTTAATTTCACAGCTCTTTTAAGTGTCGACAATTAAGCTCACCTCTTTATTTTGCGAGCCCAAAGCGGAAGTGGGTACCAAATTAGGAGCAACAATCAAAGCAACATTTTTCAATCCCATTTTGTTCTTATCGGAATTCTTGACGAGTTCTCTAAGGAATTGAATGAGCATTCGTAAAACAGCTTGATGACTTCTAGGCAGCATCAGGATAAGTAATCGAAGACATGCCTCTTGACTTCTTTCTTTTAATTTGTCTGCAGAAATATTTTACATATAAGAATTATTAGTTAGGGTAGGTAATTAATTATTCATACACGTTTAGCGGCAGCATTACCTTTTGTGGCATATTAAATATTGAATTGGTGTAACGTATGATGAGGACATGAAAGACTTACCAGCAACATCAAAGAAAGTATCAATGTACTCAAAGCCCAATAGTGGGTTGGGAAGTTCACGAAGAAATTGTTTGAGCAAATTGGCCACATCATGAGAAGAACATTGATTCATCGCTGCATCAACCTACATATCGTTTTACAGGGGTTTAGAATACACATACGAAATAAAATAAACAAGGAGGAAAGATAATCAAAACAGACGAGTGTACAGACATTCGGCCCTTTTAGGACTTGATAATTAATTGAAGAATATTGCAGAAGGATTGTACACAAGAGAAATTTGTCGCATTGTTTTGTTTGTACCTGTTCAGGCTCAGAGTAGAGACTAGACTCAAATGTTGCACGTAATTCGTTAATTTTTCCCTTTTGGCCGGCCATTCGGAGTAGTCCCTGTTCACTAAGTGAGCGTTTCCATAAATGGGACACAAGCTGAAAAATGCAACAAAATACTTATTATACAATTTAATATAGCCATACTTCACGGCTAGCAAAGGAATATAACAAAACTCTTTGACCAAATTAATTCCTATGCAGATTCATTCAGTCAGTGCGCTAACATAATGTAAAATTTCTTGATTTCACGTTCACGCACAAATACCTTCCTGAATATAAAGAATTCTTCTCCAAAGTAAGTAAACAGGTAAGAAGGTGAATGGGACACGGATGAAATACTTTGATTCGCAAAAATCATCACTTCAATGCACACTCGTATTGCACTGATAGTGTTTACTGGTACTACAATAATAATGCATGATGCCATGCCACGTTCATGCAGGAATTTCGCATTAAACAGAAGCACATGGATGAATATCTTAACATCACAGTTAATCAAATCGAATCCTATGGAGTTTCTTACAGAGCGCACATAAAGTTGGCAGTAGTTACATACAGAGGGTGATTCATTCATCTGTGCTCGATTTAAAAAAATATATAACTACCTATTTATGATGTCTATGGATATTATTGGTATTCTGAATGTGTAGCCCATCGTTTGGTCTAATCAGG
>JABASD010004129.1:0-16741 GCA_019776165.1 Pogonognathellus flavescens
ACCGATACTTAGAAGATTTCATGAACTACTAACTACATTTTAACATATATCAAACACATTAAATTCTAACAATCATCAACATATAATTAAATAATCATTATTACTGTGTCCACAGTAACATTTCCAATCCATTCGAGCAGCCATTCTATTCACATCACAGTCCTACACACCAACATCCGTCACATTACAAATTCACTAAAACAAATTTAATTGCATTTCATCTTATCAATTCCAGCTTTCCTCTCAGGCACGCCATTTGCAGTCAACAGTAGGCACTCCTATCAACTAACAAGCCTGTCATATTCCTCCCACTACTGCAATGCATCTGCCATATTCTCATCAAGTATTCCTAAATCGCTTCATGCCGCATTTCTCTATACTTAACTTACAATTATTCAATATCTTCAACTACTTTATAGCAATCGGTATCATGTCCGTCTATCTGTCTGTTCGTCGTCTGTGCACATTTGTAGTGAATCGGATTAAACAATAGATCAGTCTTAGATTTAGTTCTAATTTCATTTATGAAACGTTGTACTCTATATAGGGGCGTATCTACGTATGGGCTCACTAGGCTTGAGCCCCCCTTCCCCCACCAGATTCAGAGAAAAGGGGTTGTTTGACAAAATTGGGTTAGACTTGGAGCCCCCTCCATTACGAAATCCTAGATACGCCCTTGGACTGTAACCCTAGAACTATGACTGATAACTAATTTGTCAACCATTTTTCTCTAGTTTCGAAAATGAAATAAATTGTTTGATGTATATTTTACGCCTGAAATGGATTCAAATTATGCTGCAGAAAACTTTGCCATGTTTTATTGATGGTATAGAAATAAATACTTATCGTCAGCCACGTGCATTTATTTAGGTCTTTTTTAACCCCAGTATAAAAATGTGAGGTGTATAGGGATTGACAAGGTGTGAGGTATAAATATATTTGATAGGTAAGTGACACGGAAGTTGAGAATGATGATGAATTAAGAATAGCATTGAACTTGACTTTAGACTTATGTGAGACATAACGGGGACAAAGGAGGAGAGAAGAGGAATGAGTTGTAGATTAGTTGAGTGACAGAATGTCCGCAACCGAAAGCAGAGCAGAAGTACAATGCAATCTACACAATTGAATCTGAGAAAATGTTGGTGAAAATGTTAGAAGTGAGAAGGCGGTGCTGGTTGAGAAAGAATTCCGCAAATCCTGTCATTAGCGTAGCCATGATTGCAGTACGTTTGCTCCACCGTTTCTCTATTAAATATTAATTAGTGTCTCTTAATTGTCCATTACATCAATACTATCACAATATTTATACAATATCAGCTGAGGAAGGAGTCTTCAGGATATTTATATAAGCGAGGTGTGATATATATTTATTTCAACAGGCTATATATGTGGTTGCAGCAGATATTTGAATGGCTATATAGTTATAAGTATATCCGCCATAGTAATTACACTTCAATTATTGCACCTACAGAGACACAAACTTCTGATTTGGTTACAATATACACAGGAACAGCTCTTTCTGCTCGGAAAATGTAAATCTTTATCTAATCTATCTAGACCTGTTCAATCATTTCTTTTATTCTCTTTTTCACTTCTAGTCTTTTCTTCTGCATTTGTAAAGGAAATCTCGCAGTAAATACTATACTCATAATAAATGCATACGTTGGCACAAGTATCACACTTCCACCAAATCTGCAATCAACAGGATATCTCCATTTTTATTTTTCACTCTTTCAACTCTTTCATTTCTTTTCTTATATCTTCTTACATTGAAGGGAGGAAGAGTGAATATAAATTGCAAACATTTTCTGCTTTCTAATCATATCACATTTTTTCTAAGTTGTGTTGCGACATATTTTCAGAACATCTAAAACAAAAGTTCTAAATGTTTCTTGTTCACACATTTCTCAAAGTAAAATGACAAATTCATTTGCAACCGCCCTAGTTGCATTTTTTACCTTATTTCACCTTTGTGTGATGGACAGAAATATTATAAAGCAGACAAATATTTTTACGGTGATTGTGGAAGAGAAATTGGGGAAAGTGTCAGTTGTGAATGTCACTGCATCCACGGTGGCTGTTGTATCTGAGTTGGCAACTAAATTTTCTTTGATTTGTGAGTCATCATGTCCGGTGGAGTGGAAACTAGAGACATATCAGGTCACTTTTACTTTTAATTCATCCTTTTTCCTAAATAAAGTTACAAAATATGAGACTGGGATATAAAAACGTTGTGTGTGTGAATAGTTCAAAAAATTTCCAGACAGTACAAAAGACATCATCCAATTTAAAACGACTCGAAGTGTCGTGGATTTTTACAACACGTCCACCTATCAATTCGGCGCTGAAATCCATTTTGCCGGAAGCTCCAATCAAGTAACAGGAAATTACTTCTGCGCATGCACCGATAAAAACACGACCAGTTTCAGCCCAATTGGAATTCACAATACGTCCGTTTATATTTACAGATTTGGGGAAGGTGCCAACACAATTGCAGAAAAAAAATTAATCAACAAGGAAATGAATATGGCAATAAAATGAAAATCACTTTTTTGTCAATTAGCATCCTCAGGGTCATATTTACTCCAGGCTGGTGAAGATCAAAAGGTGTACCGACAACGGGATTCACCTTGGGTCAGAATAATTTGTGGCGTTTCAAATCCAAACCAAACTGTTCATTTGTTTAAAGTGGATGAAAACCCGCCATTCACAAATGGCCAAGTAAGTTCAAAACCCTAAAATCAAGTCAAAAGTGGAAAAATATTTTTGTAATTACGAGCATTCTTTTTCTGATTTTTGTGCTACAATTTTTAGAAGACGACTCCAGTTTTGATGCCTGTAAGTAATTCGTCCCTTATTCGAGATATGAATGGATTTTTACTAAATGTGGAGAAAGTGGAGTCACCCTTTGGGAATTATCTTTGCGCATCAACTACCAATCTGTCATCATGGGATGCATCCGGTTTTGGCTTTCCTGTTGCAAAAATCGAAATACTGAATAAATTCGGTCAGTTTTTTAAATTTATTTTCCAAACAGGCTTAAGGATAAATAAAAAATAAATGCAAAAACTTTTGACAGACACAAAAGCGGAAAAGATAATTGTGACACGTTCTGACAAAGTGGCGGAGGAATCGAAAAATATTTTGTTTTACAATTCTAAAAACAATGAAGTTGCCTGCTGCCGCCAAAACGAGGACCAAGAACAAGAACAGTTGGGCTTCTTTTGTGAAAACCCTCAAGAATGTGCATTTTTTGTACACCACATTCGGGGCCATTTTAAAAATGCCAACGAAGAAAATGACACGTGTTCTTCTTACACAGCGGGCAAGCTACAATCCAAAGGCGCAGCAATTTTACGTTGTTTGGTTGTGGACAAAAAAACCAACAGCGACCTCATTGAAGTTTACGGAGAATTCTTCTTCTCCCTTCACTCTGACCAATGTAAATATTTTTAAACTTTTCATGGAATATGTTCAACTTTGAATTTTGAAGATCAATTTTTTGTATTTTTTAGATTTTAGCATGGAGGAAGTAGCAATGAGCAGTTTGATACAAATCAATGTACAAATGAACCATGGGGATAATAGGACGCAGCAATATTTAGGGGAGCGGCTTTCATTTGAATGTAAACGACCTAACTATCCGTTTTCTAAGGGGGTCGTCTGGGGACTAAAGAAATACGATGGGTCTATGATCTTCGTTAACAAAAGTATGAATGATCAATTGATAAATTAATGATGATAAATGTTATTCTTATTTTCAGGTTTAAACATTTTTTTAATCTTTCGCATTTTTTTCTTTGTTTATACCTTCAGGTGAGCTTGGCAAGCGCAATATTGATTATAGCGTTGAGGATGCGGACAAAATGCAAAATAACGAGACTGGCATTAATTTGAGGATTTACAATGGAAATGTCAAAAGTGTTTTGTGTCATTTTCCACTCTGGAATTCCCATGAATGGGCCGTAGCCGAAATTTCTCTAAATTTATCAAGTAGCTACTTTTTTATTTCCAAACAATCAGCTTATTTTTGACACGCTTTTTGGTGTTTGTTGTTGTTCACACATTGTTCACTTTAATGTAAATAGATTCAAAATTGCCTGAAATTGAAGGTGAGAGAGAGAAAACTGTTCAAGTTTATTCCGGGGACAAATTTGTTGACGCTGAATGCAAGGCTACTGGAATTCCTACGCCTCATCTCATTTGGACCAAAAACTCAGAGGTGGCAAAATTAACTTGCTTAAATGTTCTTTACAATTTTTGAAAATCTTGCACGCCCATATGAAATTATTT
Organism: Pogonognathellus flavescens; assembly: GCA_019776165.1. Classification (NCBI taxonomy): domain Eukaryota; kingdom Metazoa; phylum Arthropoda; class Collembola; order Entomobryomorpha; family Tomoceridae; genus Pogonognathellus; species Pogonognathellus flavescens. The sequence continues at coordinate 4,297 of JABASD010004129.1, forward strand.
GTAACATGTTGCAGTCTTTGGATTCCGATACGCAATCTCGTGAACAAAGCGATGGGGAATATGCGACAAATACTTTAAAAATTGCAGTTGCAGATATGGATGTGGATCTGGATAGCTACGAATGTGGCGCATTTAATATCATCGGAGAAGATCGACAGAGATTTAGATTAAAGTTCAAAGGTCAGAGAGACGAAAGCTTCTTCCTTTTATTTAGGTAAGGCAGGTGTAATGACGACTATAAATAAATTTTATTTATTTTGGGCCTACATTTCAGAATCACAAACTGCAATGATACTGGGAATAACAGCGGGGATTCTAGTCGTTGCAATTATTATGTCGATTTTACTGTGGAAAATTATCGTTCAAAGAAAGGAGCTTGAGTATTTAACAAAAGCAGAAATAGAAGAATTCGAATTAGGCAAACCGGAAGTGTTGGCCAATTGGAGCGGAGACATTAACGGATGCACACATTTACTTCCTTACAATAATGCCTATGAAATCCCAAGGGGAACTCTTTTCGTCGGTAACAACTTTTTTCTACGCTTTTTCAACTTTTTTTAAACCAAGAAAAACAAAAAGTGGAATTATGTTTTGAAGTGAGACAATTTGATTTGCAAAGATGAGAAGAAAATTTTGGGGCAAGGAACTTATGGCGTGGTAATGAAAGGAATAATTAAAAAAGGAACTTCTGAGGAAAAGGTGGTTGCAGTGAAAACAATTAAACCGAACGAGGAAATGATGCACTTCAAAATTCTGCTGAGTGAATTGAAGATCATGGCCTTCATTGGCAGTCACCAGTACATCGTGAGCTTAGTTGGCGCCTACTCCAGAAATATCAGAAATCGTAAATTCTTCACACAAACCCATTTCAATTTTGCTAAAATTAGAAGGGCAATTGATTTTGACTAAAATCTTCCTAGCACAGGCGAGTTGTTGGTTGCCATTGAATTCTGTGAAAATGGCTCGTTACAAGATTATTTAAGAAAGTTCCGCAACACTTTTCAAGATTTATTCGGTCTTCACATTCCGTAAGAATTTTATCAAAACTACTAATACTTACTTTAGTTTCTTTAAACATTCATCCGCTACGAAGTATTTAATTAGATTTGTTCGCTGATGAAATATTCTCTTCAACAAATACATACCCATATTTAAAAACAAACCGCATTTCGTACCAAATAAAAAAATTAAAAGCAAAAGCGAATTAAGTTTAAAATTTCTTAGGAAAATTTCAATAAAAATGTCACGGAAAGTAGTTTGTCTTCCAAAAAGTGTTTAGGAGAATAATTTTTGCCATTGCCATGTGCCAGATCTGCTTAGGGGTCGCACGTAAACGTCGTTGTTCAGGTGGGGGGATTGGACCCAAATACGAACATTAATGTTAAAGGTGTGCACAAAAGCAATTAATTGTTAATTGGTGTTGATGAATGGAAGGCCGGAGTATTACTATGTGAATGGAGAAATAATAAGGAAGCACGAAGAACCGCTGGATTCCAAGCAGCTGCTGCAGTGGTCTTTGGAAATTGTCACTGGAATGGAATTTCTTGCGTCCAAAAAAGTAATTTCGGTTTCTATCATTCACTCTGCTCCTTTTCTTCATTCTTCATTCAAGTTCAATTCAGTCTGTGATTGACAAATCAGGTGATCCATGGAGATCTTGCAGCGAGGAACATTCTGATCACGGCGCAAAGGACCGCTAAAATTGGGGATTTTGGTCTGTCCAAACATCTCTTTGAATATTCCACCTACGTCAAGAAAACGCCTGTGAGGAACAAATTTGACTGTTGACATGAATAGGATTATTTTATGTAGCCCTTTGTGAAGGTTTAAATTGGGGTGTGTTGTGCGAAGGTTTTGCTTCCTTGGAAGTGGATGGCTCTGGAGTCGTTGATAGACATGGAATTCTCCGTGCAGTCGGACACGTGGGCGTTTGGAATTACCTTGTGGGAAATCTTCTCTTTGGGCCAAGTTCCGTATCCAGGAGTTCCTTGGGATGCAGAATTTCTAGACAAACTCAGAGGAAGTTATCGACTGCCGCAACCAAAATATTCGTCCACTCAAATGTACGAACCGGGTTTAAAATTATTACTCAGAATGACGTCACAGATGAAATTTGAAATTACAATGCTAATGAATATGGCAGAGAGCGTGAAATCTCTCTTGAAATGAAATAATATTTGAACTACAAAAATTTCTCTTTTTTGCAATAGTTATGAAATAATGCTGAACTGTTGGAACCATCAACCGCACGATAGACCCAAATTCGCACAACTGCGGAGGAATTTCATGGAAATTCTCTCCAGGCTAAGCAAATGAGATTGAACTTCTATCTGCTGAAATTAAATTGCAAGAAAATCAAATGTACAAAATTATGAACTCACATTCCGTGTTTTCTACTTCGAAGATTGAAATGTGACTATTCAAGTTTTAGATTGTACCTTTTATTGCGATATTTCATGACAAATTAGCCGTTTGTATTGCAAGTCTCATTGTCACATTTTTCCTGCAACCCTACAAATAAGTTATAACTTAAGCTCTTGCGCTCACCATGTTGAAATTAATTCAAGTGTATAATATTTATGAAGTGGTGTATATGCTTGAGTGTTGCGTGAGAAAAGACTGGAGCAAGGAATGGTTGTTGATGACACAGCATGAGAAATAAATTATGTGCTTAAAACCACTATTCCCATTTTTAAGAGCTTTGTTTTTAGAAGTTTTGTCGCCATGAAAGAGAATGGGAGAAAGAGATTTGATTGATTGATTGATTGATTTTATTTTACGTCGAATACTAGTCCAGCACAAACGTACTGTTCCACCCTAGTAGACCACAATTACATCATTAGACCACATTAGAGAAAACGTTTTCCTAATTAGATCATCTAACAGTTATACTTCTATGCCCCTGACAATAATGGAGGAAAAAGAAGGTTCCAGTCTAGGGACCTTCCTGTTGTTCTTAATACAAATTCTTCTTTTCAGTGTTTCATGTTTTTGACGTATACGAGAAGGACAGAGGTTTTGCAGTCTATAACGAAGCAATTAAGTGTGGCTGGGTGTGTGTTATTTGCTGTGTACTCGTCTTGTGTGAGATTTGCACAGCTCACTCAACAATCAATATTTGTGTGAATTAAATACATAGAGCCATGTGAATTCCTTGCAGTGAAAGTGACCAGACCTATCACTAAAAACTGCAGAAAACATGCAGTTCCACTGCTTCATGTATTTTGGCCCCACAACTCTTATCCGTCAAGTTCAACACAGAATGTCACGAATTCTGAACACAGACTGTGGGAAAAGATATTTCTGTGCATTGCATTTTGCATTCATTCATTCATCAAACTGAGAAACTGAGTCCCGTCTTACAACACAAAGTGCAGTTCTATTAATGGTCGACGACTCCTGATTTACTATTTCCATTATGCCTGCCATGTTTTGCTGAAGGCAAAGAAGTTTTTGTTCATTTCACCTGCTCTCAATAACTCCATCGATTTCCAGTCATTTCCTTCTTAACTCTCCCAAACAGGTCTGCACGGGTATTCACGTATTCAGTAAGTTAGAGATGTAGAAAGAGCAACTTTAGATATAAGCTAAATAAAGGGTGAAGAAGTAAACAAAATGAAATGTGTATTCAACTTTCAACCATCAATCATTCTGCATTGTCCACATCCAAAATTATTTCTTCGTCAGTTAAGTCCGTACAGAAACCTTTTCTAATTCCAAGCTCTACTATTCTCAACAATTGTTCTGTGCACAACGTTTTAGTTGCAAGGCGGACTCCATTGGTTGAAAATTTGTAAATAGTGCTCATCCTTCAATAAATGTTGAACCATTGAACAATTATAAGTTGAAAATGTGTCAAAGCTAAAGAAAAGTGTTGGGTGGTTTAACGTGGGCCACGTGAGTCATCATCGCAGTCCAACAACGCACACTACCTCAACCTCCATTTAGCACAATCCACTTTTCATGCAAACATATTAGTCAAGCAAATTGTAGCAGGCAGAGCAGAGATCAATTAATTCAGTTTATTCCACAAGTCTCAGGCCATTAGTCAACCGAAACTCTCATCTTTCTAACACGTCAAGTTCATCACATAGGCAATATGCTAAATAAATACATTTCTGCGTAGCACTGTGGGAAATGTGGGTGTGTCACTAATCAAAGTTTATTTTATTTTTTTATTTATTAAAGTGGTTGAAGTGATAGAGTGACTTTTTGTGACTTAAAATGAAATTGGTTGGATGATAGAAAGATATAGAGTGAAAATGAAAGTGTGAACGACGATTATATGATATGCAACCTTGTATCTACAGAACAACTCTTTGTACTCTTTATACAATGAAACATTACGCTATAAAATTTATATTCTCTCAATTTCCCTCTCCTTTATCACTTCTCACTTTTTTATGAATGAAATAATTAGACTTTATACCTTGCATAATTTGTAACCATACTAATTTGTATGTGACTCAAGGTAGATACTGTCAAATATAGCTAAAAATGAAGTGGATGTAGGAATTATTAGTTGACTTCTGACTTGTTCCGTTTTATATGGAGCTAGGAAGCAATGCTAGGAGCTAGAAGCGACTAAATTGCAAGACAAGTGCCATGTATTTAAAACGGCGAATTTTTGTTTCTCTTATATTTGTAACGTCGTTTATTACACTTGCGACAGTATTCAAAAGTCGTGGCAGCTTACACGGATTACGAACTCGTGTCAAACATATTCTTGACTCTTATTACAATGAACCACCCGACAGCAAATACTTGCTGTTAGAAACGTTCCCCAATAACACAAAAGTTCAAAAAGGGTTACCAGTGATTGTTCAGCCGTACGGGGGATTGGGAAATCAATTGTTTCAACTCGCCTGTGCTTATTCCGTCGCCAAAACCAGAAAGTCTCGAGTGTACATTGAGACTCCTCCCCCAAAACACTTTAAAGACACTGAGAAACACGGAGCGAATGACCGCGGTTTTGCTTTGAACCACTTCCGAATTCCCTTTGTGAAAGTAGAAGTGAAGGACGAAATTAAGAAGGGCAGCGCCATCTTCAACTTCTACGAAAATCACATTTGGGAAAAATCTCTGCCCGCAAAAAAAGCTTTGTGGTTGAAAGACTTTTGTGCTTCCGAAGTTTATTTCAAAGAATACCGCGAGGAAATCAAAGAAATGTTTCAGCTGGACATTGACGAACGTCCCATGCGGGATATTTTGGACGCGGTGAACAAGAGCAACAGTGTGGCAGTTCACGTGAGACGAGGAGATTACCTCCAGTCCAATCAAAACAGATCTCTCCCCATCGCTTTTCAAAAACGAGCCATCAGCTGGATGAAGAAATTGGTGAATAACGCCACCTTTTTCGTCTTTTCCGATGACATTGACTACGCCAAGAAGAAATTGGAAGGGATATCGAATGTTGTGTACGTTCAGAACAAGAAAACGAAGATGGACAGTTTGCATGACTTTTTGATCATGTCTCGGTGTAAACACCTCATTATCGCAAACAGCACGTTCAGTTGGTGGGCGGCGTATTTAAACAGAAATACAGGCAAAATCGTGATTGCACCTTTGCCAAGACACGCTCCTGGCTGGAACGCCTGGAATTACAAAGACAAAAAGACTTTGAAGTACAGAGAACTCATTCAAAATAGCTACTCTTACCCAAACGATTGGTTGACATTCAATCCATGGGTGTAAAACATTCAAACACAAACAAACCTTTAAAAACAGCATGCGAATTCAACAGATATTTTTATATGCTCTTCCTACGTCGTGCACTTGGCATAGATTCTATAAATAATGCCCAATTTTACACTTCATTAATCACATTTTTAACAAAGGTTTGTCAACATAACTGTACTATATTCAACCCAAACATTTTTTCATCGAAAACTAACTAAAATAATTATTGTGGCCATTCATTTACAGTCTGTTCATCAGAAATAGGATCCTTTATGAAGTTTTGAGATTATTTGTCTGCACAAATTCCTGATGTATCGCCCAAATTATTATTCTGCAATACTACATAAAAGCAGCCGGCCTAATTAAATGACTTATTTTTAATGATACATTAGATTAAATGAACGACCATTAAAATTAAAGGAATGTTTAGGTGCTTAATGAATGGAAAAAAAATTATTAGCAAAAATTATTAGCCATTAAAAAACGAACATCACCATTCAATTTTACTCGAAGGAATAGCCAGTAACACACAATGAATGACCATTTAATGACCAAATAATAACCACTAAGGAATGAGATAATAAAATTGCAATTGAGCTAAATAATTAGAGTCAAATGATAATGATATTTTCCGATAGTATTGCAGGAAATTTACCAATTTTGGTTTTGAAGGTACAGGCAATTTTCGTTCAGTTAACACATTAATTATGTGATTGAGCTTTCTGATGCCGCCTTCGAACAGCTCTACAATCTTATTTTTCATATCAGAATTTAACCCATGTTCGACTATGTAGGGATCAACTTCATGATTATGGTCGCACGGTTTAAACCACAAATGTACTGCATTTTTCTCGTAATGCAATTTCGCTGCCGCAGGGCAGGATTTTCGACCTGATTTGCAGTGATAATAACTAACTGGACCACTTCGATTTTTATTGGTGTACCTTAACACCCACTCACTGCGTAAGAATTTTTTTGCTTCACTTTTCTCACCAAAAGGCCTGTTGTAAGACCATGAAACTGATTTTTTTGGTTGTACTGTTGCAGCAGCCATAGCTCTAACATTAACTGTCGAAAGAATGAATATAAACTGAAGCTTTAAAATTTTGCTTCACTTTCCGCACCAAAAGGCCTGTTGTAAGACCATGAAACTGATTTTTTTGGTTGTACTGTTGCAGCAGCCATAGCTCTAACATTAACTGTCGAAAGAATGAATATAAACTGAAGCTTTAAACATAGAAATAAAACAGAGACAGTGATTTGTGATGAATATTTTTGTTGTATGGCTGCATGTAACAATAATACATTCAGCAATGATAGTAATCGAAGGGATGTTTTGAGTGGATCTGTACGTGTGTAACTAGGAGTCCTAAGAGATAAGAAAGAGATAGTCGGACGCGATTATGTAGAGTAAGGTAAATGACTCTAGTCATCGAGGACGTACTTACAAGTTTTTGTTTGTGGCAGATTTAAGGGTACTTATTTTATGTCTTAATGCTAATTCCCCGTTTAATGCAATTTACATTATCTCCTTACTGGTTATTCATTTTCGTCATTCCATTGTTTTAATGTACACAATAAATGCAACTGGCACATTCCTTTTATCTACTGGCTATTAATTAGGAGCCTAATTAAATTAACTAGTCGTAATTAAAAAGTTCGCTATTACTTTTAATTTGAATTCTACAGGTAACTGACGTTAATAAAAAGAGGAATAACTTTTAAATGCGTGGCAGATAAAATTGTAACAATATTTAATTTTTGTTTCTGTATACAATTGACTTAATTATTAACAGTAGCAACATTGTGAAGTACAAATGGGAGTACAATGAGTAGGGGTATTGTAATCAACGATAAAGCTTTAGACGCAGAGTTATTCATATTAAAGTCGTGAGACCAAGAGGCGGTGTTGTTTTGCATCGTAAATGTCTCCATATCTGTCAAAACCGAACAAGAAAGGATTTTAATGCTGTACTCCCCATCCAAACTTTGTCCTGGTTTAAATATTAAAAATGACTACAATTCCTGTTTCTAAAAGTGTTTTACCTTGAAAATTGTGAAAAACGTCTGTTGAGAGTTGGAACCAATCGAAGGACAAGCTGTCTGGCTGGAAAACATGAACACTTAATACATCATTCCCTGTCACCGTGATATTTGTCCACCCAGCTCGATTTTGCGCCAAGGGGAAATGTGTCTGAAACGAAGGATCTGTAGTACAAGCAAAAAGAATAAAAACTGATTTTCTATCTGACTTCGATTATTCTGACATGCCTAATTTGAAATGCAGCTCATACCTGAATCCTTAATAATTTCCAAGTCGTGTATGTCATGAGATTTTCTTCTGATTGCCAACATTGCTCCTGTGGCCCAAGACTCAAACCCATTAAAAATGACGCTGATGTTCGTCTTCCATTCATCATCAGCTTTAAATTCCACTTTAGATGCCATCATCTCCGCTCGAGCGCCTGCGTCCAATATTTAAATTGATTTAGTTCAATAATTAAATATTTTCTTATCGTAAAAAGTACAAAACGTGGGGAAGTATAAAGAAGGAAGGAAAGGTACCTGTTCCATTAAAAGGGCGTTTGTGATAATAGCAAGATTTGTTGGAATCCTCCCCATTCCCGAAAAATTCCTGCACTCTCCAATCTGAGCAATTAGTGGGGATTTTCCAATCTTCGCACATCGCTTTTCTGTTTTCTCTTTTAAAATCCTCGTTCAGGAAAAGTCCGTAGGAATTTTTGCAGTAGCACTCCAACCGCTTGGAACGGACATATTCCATAAAATTAACGTTTTCGAAACAATCCTTCGCATCCCAAAGCCCGTTGTCTGCAACACAAACAAAATTTCAATTCAAAACCTTCACTAGAACAATTATCTTAACATCAATTAATTCCGAATTAAAATATTAAAAATTTGTGATTATAGAAATAAATCTGACAATGTTTTTGCTCTTCTTTCTGTGCAATAACGGAAATGATAGATTGGCCTGTGCTTGTGGAGCAATTGTACGTGCCCAAAATTTCTCTGCCCAGTCCAGTTCTGAGAGTGAAACCTTCAGTCGCATCGTACATCGTGTAAATCGACTTCCAACGAATTTCTTTTGTCGTGTTGAACAGCTGCAAAATAAAAAATGTCGTTAACACAATTCATTTACTCATTTTGTACCAATTACACCTTTAATTTCTATAAATAGATTTGATTTTTGTGTGGCGACTGTTCTTACTAATTCGTTAAATTTGAAGAGTCTAATGGAGACGTCTGGGTTAGTGACAGGACATCGTACAAGCACCGCAGACTCACTTTTGTTGACATAGCGGATGTGGTTCACCTCATTGATCACGTGCTCACCTAAAATAAAGTTAACACTCAATTACTCATCTTGTACTCACTTCCACACCATTCCTGCATTCTCCTTCTTCAACCATCAATAATTAATAACAAATGACCTAACTAGGACTAAATGTATTTGCAGGAAGTGTATTTCTTGTATGCGTACCTGGTATGAAAAGATTGAAGTAAGAAGAAAGGGTGTAGCTGTTTCTCTCCAGACGCCGATTGAAATGTCGACACACGTATTTTCCAGTTTGATATTCTTGAAGACCTCGGAGAGAGACCGTAGTGAGGAAAGTGTTGTTGCTTTTGTCCGTAATGCTCTGAGAAATGCGATGGTAATGCGTCTCCAAAATCGGCAACTGCAATTAAGTCCATCAGAAATTGAATTCATTTAAAAAATTAAAATTAACTCAAATTAACTTTACAAATTTTTAAAGTTTAAATTAAAATTTAATCTAACTTAATACAAATTTGAATTAATTACAAATAACTTAAAAATAACTTGATTAAAAATAATTTTGGAAGGAGTTTTGAGTCGTTTGGAAGTGAAGAACTTACGGAAGTGTTTTTGTAGAGATATTCCCACTTGACGGGGTACGGTGCACTGCAAGCCAACGTGACTCTGGACAAAGATTTTGGCAGAACAATGTTTGCATTGGGGTGTTCCGATAAAAGCTGCAAGTCCGAACCTCCCGAATGAATTATCCAAATGTTTGGAGGAACTGTGGAAATATTCAGGCTCACCATCAAACTGAACAATGCCAGGAAGTTGGCAACAAACAAAATTTCACGCATCTTTACAATTACTTGGTCCCTTAAATTAATGCTGCAAATATGAGAGTGGTATTCGTGTAAGTATTTTTTATTGCTGAGTAAATCTGTTTATTATGTTAATCCAAACGAAGACGACGACTGTAATGGATGGAAGGAAGAGCGTGGTTCTGTTTAAATAGCGGAATAGATGCAAAAGTGGGTCAGTCACTATCACCAAACAAACGCCACAATCATAACAATTCGCGTTTAGATTGACGCAATTTGTGAGAAAATGTATTTGCAAGACTCCAGCCTTACTTCTTCTGGAGTCGTCATTCATTTCATTCACCATGACTCACTCTGTTTTGCTTGGACTTTGTCTTTTCTCCTTTATCAACTCATTCCCTCTTATCGTCATTCTGCTTTACACACACTTCAGTTCCAGTCTCATTAGTCACTCAAATATTCCAAACATCATCCATACTTTTGTCTACGTCCAGACGCTTCGACAACATTTATCCATTCAATTAAATCTTTTTGTTTTGTTTAGGTACTAGAAGGTACTATATACTAATCTTACCATCATCTGTGCGAATTAAATCGCCTTGTGAAAAACAATTCTCACAAAATCATTTTTTGGAATTTAAGTTTGTTTACATTTAAATTGAATTCATTTCCCATAAAAAAAGTTATTGAATGCGTAATTATGTCAGTAGCGACTAGATTTGTGTTTTTGATTGCAAGCTACAAATGTGCAAATGAAATATAAAAGAATTAAAAGTATTGAATTAAAAAGGAGTATGTACATAAAATGAGTTTTATTGTTTGTTTTGCAATGAGAAGACCTTGAACTAAAGAAAGTACAAATCGGCTTCATTTTTACAATCACGTTCACTGCTGCTGATGATTCATTGTCTGCCTTAAATTATGTCACATTACTATGAAATTCTCTCGTGAATAGAATCCATGCGGTTTATTTACTTTTTCTTTTAGTTACTACATTTGTGTCACCGGATATCTGGAATTCCCCTCACTCACTGGGAATATTCACCCGCTATCGCAGGATAGCCGTCGTCAGTTCCTTTGCTGCCCACAATTATTCTTCGTGTTCTAATTTCGGTTTCATGTTACATTTCTATCATATCGCAATATTGCCCATGCAAATCTATAAACATTAACATGACCAAGCTTCGCAAAGTTAGGCTCTAAAAAACCCTCGGGCGCACCAAGGGGGGAGCACATGTCCCCTTAAATTCCGGAAAAAGGAGTTCTTTGCAGCCGAAGGCCGAAACTAGCCCTTTTTTCGGTGTTTTTTGCGGTGGTGCCGGCCCAATAGCACTTTATTAGGTCCTCTAAAACGAAAATTTTGGGTACGCCCTTGCATATCCGGAATGACTTTTGACTGTATAGATATTAGCACTAAAAAAGGTTTTCGCGTTCCTTTGCAAGGCTTGAACGTAAATACCACGGCCAATGTAATTGACATTTGTTTGCAGATTGAATGAGCTCATAAAATCGAATTTTATGGATTAATAGGAAAATAAAAACACTCATTCGCACATTTCATTTTTTCAAACACATCTGCACGTATTCTCTTAATTAATGATTACCGATCATTTTGTAACGAATAATTTACGATAGTATTTGTCACAATTTAAAGCAATCCAACAATTCCAAAATGACATTCCTTACCATTGTCAATGTCCACTTAAGATAACTGCATTATTCAGATTGGAATTTGTTTGGAACGTTGACGAACTTGCCCTTGACCATGAAGAGATGTTTGTGCCAATCCATTTATTGCAAATAAATTATTTATTATTAATAAATTATTTATTAGCTTTGCATTCTGCTTATTTCGACTTGACTGAACTGAAACAAACTTCATTCTTGCACAACTACCACCAGAAGAACTACAACTCAACTTCTTCAATTCATTTCACTTGACGAAACTGAAATTTATTTTTTAGCAGTGCAAGATATTTATTCCATTTTAAAATTAATTTCGCAATAATTTTTGTTGTTGTGTGAAGAAGGAATGGAGCGGACTGTTTTAACATCTTCAGTGCCAATGTGGGGCATTTGGTTCTTTGCTTTGATCATTATGCAACTAGGGACGAATGTTAATTCACAGAAATCCGAAATACCAGAGGTTGCAGATGAATTCGGGTAAAAAGCGCAGCAATTACTTTCTGTTGATCAATCAAACGATGGTGGAGTAAAAAGAGGTTATCCGTGAAATAATTAACTCGACTTAGCAAAGTAATTAGATTGACCGTAGACTTTCCTAAAATTAAAAAAAGTAAAAGGAAATTCCTAAAATCTCTTTTTCGTTTTGAATTTGTAAAGCGAAACAATTACAAATTAGTTGTGAATAATTTGAATATTTGGACGTCAAAGTTCATATTTCGGTTCCTGACGTAATATTTTTAGTAAGAGCAAAGAAATGATATAGTCAACTTTATTTGAATTCTCTCTTTCTTGATTTGTACATAAAATGCAGCCTTTTGACAGAATTACTTTACGCATATTAGAGAGTAGCAGTTCCCATCGTTATTCTTATTCTTATTTCTTATTTTTAAGGACAAATCGGTAATAAGGACGCCTTATTACCATAGCGCGACCTTATATTTTAGTGTAGCGACCAATTCTTATTTCATATAAGGACTGATCCTAA